>VZRL01002029.1:359073-406014 GCA_013397895.1 Origma solitaria
GGCAGAGCTCCCAGCTGCGGGACACAGTTAAAGCTACAGGACCATATTTCTGGTCAAGCATACAAAACGATAGGGAATACAAGATATCATTATGCCACCCCAGGACATTGAGTCCTCTTAGTTGGACAATAATCATAGAGCAGCTACATTCAATCAAGGCTTAAAGAATAAACAGAAATATCAATCCTTCCAAAACCTTTTCCCTTGATTTTATTTATTTATTTTAAAATTATTATAGAAAAAGGATTAGGGATAATCCTTTAATTTTTTAAAATTTTAAACAAAACAGGGGTAGATTCAGACTGGGAACAGTTGCCCAAGGAGGTGGTGGATGCCCCAGCCCTGGAAACATTCAAGGTCAGGTTGGAAGAGTCTCTGAGCAACGTGATCTAGTTGAAGATGTCCGTGGTCATTGCAGAGAGTTGGACTACATGGCCTTCAAAGGTCCCTTCCAACCCAAACTTTTCTATGAATATCATTCATAAGAATTTACCCTGTAGTTTAAATACACTGTGAAGTAACCAAGTCACCCGTAGTCTTTGATACAGAAAATGCTGGTAAGAATTCTTAGCAATGCTTTATACTTTCTCAGAAATATGTAAGTAAAAATATCTGCTGAGCTACTAAACTCATAAAATTATTACAGAGCAGCTATCACTCTTAGTTGCAATTAAATGTCATGTTACTAACCTCAAAAACCTCATTTTTTTTTTTTTAACTGAAAGACAGTGCTTTGTAATGGTCAAAGTACTAGACTTAAAAAGCAGGAATCACTAACTTTTCTGGATGGCTTTGAAGCCGAATCTTTCTTTTTGGAAAGCACTGAGCCCCTTTATAACATTTTCCCCTATATCTGATACCAATTTCTTGTTGATTTCCCAGCAGTGCAATTCCATTCACTTCAGTAGAAGGCTTTATGATTTATGCTAGCATAAATGAAAATACAATCAGGTTCCTCATTTTAAAGATGAAAATCACAGTTATCATTCTCCCTTTGGGCAATGTAAGGATTAATTAGTATTACTCTGTGCTCATAAGGTGTTTTAAAAATATATAGTGGTAACAATGATAAATATTATTCCTTTTGTGCTAGAAGTTCATGCTGACTTGCAAAAATGTTTCTAAGTTAGGTCAATGTAGCAGTAATTTGAGAAGGTGAAGGTCTAACTTCTTGATAATGGAGATTTACAACCTTGTGAGTTTTCTCAACCTTGAAATAATATTAATTATAATAATTCATTCTTTAAATCATACTTATTACTTCTTCCTAGTTAAGAAGTTAATAATAAATCTACTTTAAACATTTTAAATACATCTGCATAAGAAGGAAATATATAACTTAAGGTAACCTTCTCTTCCTGAATTCAAAGGCAGGTTTTATTCCATTCTGGCAAAGAGGCCTAAAATTGTGAATTATTAATGTCTGCATCCATTTTAAAGTCTCCTTAGAAAAGAGATAAAAGAAGCCTTCTTGTAAATGACAATTAGATCTACCATCTACGCAAGATCATAACCCTATCAAGTGGTGGTAATCTTCGAGAAGAAAAAGAAAACTAACAATTTTGAAAATAAATTGTTAAAACAGACACAGATGTTACCAATGAATTTGCTAATTACTTGAAAGAATAAAATGTCTCTGCTCATAATTTGGACATGTGGCGAGCTGAAAACATAAAAACTTATCAGGATGGCACACAAAATACTGAAAATAATGGTTTTTACTGGGAGGGATCCTTATAAGTATTTTAAACCTGACTATCTCAAGTTAACGTAAATCTTCCATACTGCAAGTGGATATTCAAAGTCATGAAGAACAAGGCACGACTAACTTGGTGGTTTTCAAACAAGATCTCAAACAAGCCATAAACATCTGCAGTTACCTGCTCAAAATGAAACTCATCCCAGGACATATGTTTCATCTGCCCACTTTAATTAACTTTGTCTTAAGTTAAAGCAAACAGAGAAGCAATATGCATCTGTGCATGGGGAATATGCTAAAAATAATATTTTATTGTAAAGCCCTGTAGTAGTTGTCTAAACAGAAATGACAGTTTTTTGTAAAGACATTTGAAAGAAATAAAGTGAACTTTCATAGTGTTTATACCAATACAGGAGGTTTGTATTCAATTGTCTGGCTTTTGTCCATCCATGTGTCAACCGATGATTAGATAGGTGCTATTTTTTCAATTCTGCCTTTTTGAAATGGGAATCTTGGATACCAACAAAGCTTTATATTAGGGATTTGCATAAGTCTTGTGAAGATTTGCATCCACAAATGAATCTCAAGTCAGGAGTCATGCTCTGGGCTACATTCTGCACAGTTCCCAAGATAGCAGCATTTAATTGCATGTAATGGAGAGCTATAAAGGCAAATTCTGAATCCTATCCTCCTTTCTGAGTCACTGAAAGAAGCTAGAGCACACCTGTATCATTTCTCAGCTGCATGAAGCTAAAAAGCTGAACCTGGACTTTATAACATTTAAAGTGCTTTGCATATCAATCATCTCATTCATGTCAAATTCATTTTTCTCAACATTTTTTAGTTTAAGAGGTCCTACAGGTTTTTATATGCTTCATTAATTAAATTATGCTTAGACAAACTTTATAAATTTTGCAGATGTGCCTACAAAATTTTATACTGATGCATAAACCTACTTCATATATAAATGAAATTCATTCTTTCAAGCAACACATATTTGTCCATCATGACTGGGATTAAAGTTGCATTGGGATAGATTTCTTTCGTATATGCTGAAAAGCCTGGACACTAATGCAGCCTGAACATTTAATAGAGTGCACAGAAAAAGGAAAAGATGTGCAAAATTAGTTATGTGTGATGCCTGAACCTTGATCTAGCTCATCTGAGAAACTCCTCCTCTGTTTGCATCCTGCCAATAGAAACCAAACAAATAATACAATACAGCATCATGAGAATATCAAACATCCTCCCCCTGCACTGTGGGAACTGTCTTCTATAGAAGACAGAAAGTCATGAAAGAAAGGATAAAAATTCTACCAACACTCAGAAAGTGAGCGTGGTTTATGACCCCATTGAGGGTGTGTGTGGGCTTTTATTCTAATTTCATGGAGTATTTCTGTTACATAACTGATTTCTCCCCCTCCGAATTAAAAAGAAAATTTAATGTATATATATATGTGTGTGTGTGTGTGTGTGAGACAAAAATAAACACTGATTTTCTGCATTTTATTACTGCTCTTTTTCCCTAGGAAATGTTAGTTGAAAAAAATGTTTTAGCTACAAAATACCATCATTGAGGCTCATGAGGAAGGTAATTCACATATTGAATGCTTTAGTTTTCTTCCATGGCCAAGTTCATCAGCTGGACTATAGCTCCTATGAGCCACTTTTTAAGGTTGGGAAAGGAATAGTCTAAGCATCAGAACTTCTGCCTACGTGATACCCACAGCCACTAGAATCAAACACCTGAGATGCTATAGTAGAAAGGAATCTTAAATCCTAATGTCACAGAGATACAACTCTACATCAGCAGGGAGATTTTGCTGTTCAATTCTGGGTCTGCACATCTGTAATAGCAAACTACATGGATATTTTGGAAGCTATTGACAGACCCTGTGCTGCTCTGTACTGCACTCTTGGCTGGGTTCTGCTTGTTGCTGGAAAGGCACTTACATGATTAGGTAACTGTACATTCTTCTTTCAGGACTGTCAGATATGGGTTTCATCGTATAAAAGAGAAAATCGAGCACCAGCTATGGATGATAGGACCGGTAAGACAGAAAATGAGCAAAGGAGATTGGCAGACCTATGAAATAAGAAAACTTCAACTAAATATTGTGTTAAATCATTGAAAATCTACATGCAGCTTTAAGAATTGGTCATAAACCTCTCCTGAGCTGCTGAATGTAATTACTAGCTATTGTTATTATTATTCTCTATCCTGTTCTTAAAATTTTATTAAATGGTAGTTCAATCTTTATTAGTAGGTATTTAATTAAGTGAATAGATTTATTCTACACATTTTTTATAATTGACTTTTGTCAGGTACCTGTAAGGAAAACACAGGTCTAACATACAGCTCTTTAGTTTTAAATGTCAGCAATAGAATGAAACATCGTTACAACACTTAGCAATTTTCTGATTAACTTCTATACTCTACCTTAGCCCATAAATAAAACAGGACTTACTCCTAATACATAAGAGAATGAAGTCTAACAGTATTATCAAATGAGTAAGGATATAAGCTAAGAATAAGGAAAGAAAAGGAAGAAAAAGGAAACAAATTAAAATAACATGATACACTGATTTATATGACATGTTAATCATCTATTATTTATCCTAAGTGCTTTTTGAGTTCTCGTCTAATTTCACTATAGCATCACAGATAGACTTTAGTCACCTTTTCTTGAATGTTAATAATTGATAAGTGATATTTAGCTTGCAAAGCTGATGCATACTCTTTGGAAAGACAGGCATTGCACTGGCTTCTCCCCTTGGGTGAAATCTGCTCCATCTGCATAAAATCATTGTATAAAGCTTTGAGCACTTTGGGAAGCAGAATCCTTCCAACCAATATCTACAGTCCTCACAGCTGATCCTTACATTTTGTTCCTGGCTTATCTTCTTTGCGGCTTTCAACATCCACTTACAGAAAAAGGGGTTTTTTTTCTGTGCGCATTGCTGCTTTGTCTCATCCATTTTGCTTCCAAGGGCCTAGAAAGACACTGAACACTGCAAAGAAGAGTGTGCTGGGTGTTTACACTAATATAAATTTCACTACAAGTGCTTGTAAAATAGATGCCCATAGCACTGCCTATTATTCTGGGAATCACACTGGAAATTACTGATGAGGATTATGAAGTCTCTGATGAGGAGGACTTGGAGTCAACAAAGAGCTATCCAGATTCACATCAGCTGAGAATGCACCCAGGGGGTTAGGGAAGGCAGGGTGAATATTCAGTGTAGATGTGAGCAGTACATTTTATGCTTATGCTTGCCTTTACAAACTCACAGTATCCTGACTGAACAACAAGGATGTTCAACGAACAACATTATAACTTCTGTGTTTCTCATGAGGCAAATTTTCACAATTTGACAAAGTGGATTTCATTAATTTTCACCTTTTGACTCAGAGGTGGTTTTGTTTTCTTTGTTATCTCATTCTGGGTATCAAGGAGAGTATAATTACAAAAGTCTTTACAATAGTTTATTGTGGTTATCTGCTGCTAAAGTTCTATATAATTATATGGCTAGGTCTGTCCTGGCAATATTTAAATAACTATATGGACAAAAATCACCTCCAGGAATAAAATTTGTAATGCACCAGAATGTTCTGACTTTCTAGCTGATCTGTAACAATTTGTGCTACAGAATCCCATTTGTGTTTTATGCATGCTAATAAAATTTTTTGCTTGAATTCCATTTTCCATATATGACACTAACTACTTAGCTTTATACTTTTGCTCTTACTTAAGTCTTTTAATTCAGCTAACTTGTTAAAAATTTACACTCCCAGTGAAGAACAAACTTTTCATTATAAATATTTCTTCTTTTTTTCTCTCTGTCTCTTTGTGGATTTGCTTTTAGAGCTTTCCATGTTGCCCAAATTTTACTTGAGTCATACATTTACTGACATTTGCTGGCATACTGGTGGTACATAGGTTAGCTGGCAAGTATATTAATAATACATTTTTTTTTGCAAAGAGGAGGAATGGTTCACTAATTCTGAAGTAATTGTCTCAATTTGTGAAGCTAATTTTGATATTTTACTGACACAATTAGAAAGCCTATCAATTAGTCTTTCCTTACTGTTGCCCCTACTAAATAGTCAGTATATTTAGCAATCATGTGCCCAAACCATTTGATTCAAAACATTCATTGTTGACTCCAAATATGAAAATAACTTAATTTCTCAACATGAACTACTATCGTAATGGACCAAACTCAGCTTAATTTAGTTGTATAAGTACTCCCATTCAGATAATTTTATCAGTAATGGCTGCAAATGAACCATGAAATTTAGCTGTTTTCCAGTCAAGTATAATCCAGTGGAATATCTCATATAGTTTCAGATCTTGATATAGATTTTTCCGATCCAGTTTATTGAGTTGATTCTGAGTGTATGTGCCAACCTGACAGAAGGATTTGGAGTTAATTCCTATTAATACAGATTAAAATTGGGACAGGAAATATCATCCAGCTCTGTGGAGACTGAGAATGGTTCCCAGAGGAGTTAAATGCTTTCCTTTTCCATACAAACCCTTAAAAAGTTATTTATTACAAAATAATTAATTTCACAAGTTGAAAGATAATGGTGAGAAATAATAGAATATTCTAAGCCACATAAATATTCTAATAACTATTTCTAAACAAGTAGTTAGTAAAAATAGTTTGGTCTTTCTTAAATTTTATGGAGCTTAGTGAAGATATAATTAATGGATCATGTATTTTTGGTCTCATCAAAATACAGTATCTGCTGTTTACAAGTTTATATATGTCAGCAATTATTACACGTAATAACAACCAAAATACTATAATATGTATGATTCGTTATACAAATTGGATTAGTTCTTACAAACTGATGGAAGGTAGAACAAGGAAACCAAAATTAGTCACTGTCAAAATATTAATACAGCTTGAATTGATTTCTTCAAGAGGTGTTAACTTCAGTTGTAATATTATAAAAAGTTATTTTAACATTATTTTTGTGGGCTACCACAGGTTGAGTTTTTTTAGCAACATCATGGATTATTAACAGACCAACTCTGCATGTGGAAAACCAGCCCTCTTCATACTATTTATGCATTTTCAATATTATACACAAAACCTGTGTTTAAAACAACTTTATCAAAATTTTAAGTTATCCTTCTTTACAATAGGTAATGGCACAGTTAGAGCGGCCTGGACAGCCTCAGTTCAGTTCCTGGTGGTTTTATTTGTCATTATCAACATGTTTGTCTTTATTAACAAGCTAACATGTTGACATATTAACATGTCGTCAATAACATATTTGGTTCCATGACCACAACTTATCTGAGCTTTCCACAAGATTCTTGCCCCCTTCTCTAAATTGGCTGTGCAGTGCTCATTCAAAAATTATCATTCAATATTAGTTTATTTGTTTGTTTGTTTCTCTCTTTTCACCTATGGCCCAAAGCTATGTATATACTGAATAAACCAAACACTAAAAAATAATTATTTTTTCCCTTAAGAGCATTACTCTAGGAAACCTACTGGTATCATCAAAATACCTCTCAAAGAAGAATCCACTTCTCTGCACAAAACCAGAGGAGCTCAGAAGAGTTCCTTATTCAACAAGCAGCTTACAGATGGGAATTTGAGGCCTGCAAGGTTAGTTAACAGTTTGACTTAAATTTAGACTAATTTTTAAATTAACTGTTTTTCATATTACACAACAATGCATAGAGCTGTTCGTAGCTGGTCTCATCTTCTGCCAATTTCTTTCATGGGTGTGAATCTAACGTAGATCTTCAAGCAAATATTTGCATAGCAGAGCTCAGATTTCTGGAATCCACATGCAACTCCTGGGATTTCAAAAAGGCAGGTCAAAAGGGAGGTTCATACAGAGGGCAGATGATTCTCAGGTTTTGGGAGAGCAGAAGAAAGAGTCATAACTCTAATGGAAGGTCTCCAAATGGCAAGGAGAGCTCAGCTCACTGAGAGAGTGAAGATCACCATGACAGAGTGAAGAACAGGGTGACATCAATGAAAGCCGAAAAGGGAATGGCTTTCAACAAGTGATTCAGCACACATATCCCTAAAAGCCAGACAAAAAGCATGAGATGAGTGAGAAACAGAACATCAATCACAATGCTGCAGCTGGTCAAGTCAGAAAAGGAACAAACATGCATGTGTGTGTAGGAGAGCTTTCCAGGAAGGAGGAGAGAGGCTGAGGAAAAAGGTGTGACTTTAAGTGATACAGACTCTCAAGATAGAAATTTCAGACTGTGCAAGGCAATTATGTTATTTCAGTTTAATTCAAACATTTCACATTGCTTCAGATGCTGTCACATTTATATTGTGCAAAGGACTAGGAAAATGTTCTGTTTACCTTGTTTTAGCCATTGCATTTTGTGAAGAATTTTCTCCTGAAAAGCAGGACAAAGAGTAAGATTACTTCCACAGTAGCTCAAATGGTCTTGATGGGCTCTGGAAAATTTTATGGAGTGTGGGTACTGACAGAGAGAAAATGGGATACCCAAAGAAAGTGTCGTGTCTAAAAAGGGAGCAGTCCCAAATCAGGTCTCAGGAGTTGCAGGTAAGAGACTTTCCTGAAAAGTCATAAAGAAGGTCTGTAGTGAGACAGACTAGAGTTTTCCTTGAACTGAAAAATACTGACTTTCAACACAATATGGAAAAAAGGTAAACACTGTAAAGACGTAGTGGTTAGGAGGCTGATTTGTTTCCAAACATCTTCAATCTGTCTCTCAGTGTTTCTGAGGCTTCCCCTATTTAAGTGAGTCATTTTGCTGTAGTTTGGTTGGTTTTGTTGTTCTTTAAATAAAACATTAGCTTTAGAAATTGCATGTCATTACTGTTTTTTTGGCAAGCTCACATCAAAAATGAGAGGAGGGGAAAGTGCTTTCACTTGGCCAAAGATGTTTGCCTGGAGCCAGCTGCAATTTGATCCTCCCCAGCATGATATGAGAAGTAGTAGGCTAGGAAACTCCAATGAAGTGCATAGTAAAGCAGTGGCAAACCCACTCTTCAAATACAGAAATCCCAAAACAACATAGTGCAGTTTACCCTTAAGGGCAACTGAAACCCTGAAGGTCTGGTCATGGCTGCAGTGCACAGTATATTATTAAAAATCTATTTTTCCTTGAATGTCATATCCTAGAAGAGTATTCTAACAGTTCAATGCCATATAAGGAGATAGGCTAAGGAAAGGTAAAAGTGGCTTATCTTTTAATAGAGTTGATTAGGCACAATCCAGATTCCCACATTGTCAGTAAAGAGTTTTGGTTTTGCAGTATAAGAGGAAGAAACAAAGGAGAAGACAAATGGGAAAAATACAAAATTGTGATTATTCCTTTCTATCAGTAGGACAGCATATAGGTGAACATCAAAGAGAACAGGTTTTTGTCCATTAGATATTTGAAGATTTTATGTGGTCTACACCAGACACAGAAATTGAAGACCAGTAAGGAAATACCAGGACTATGAAGGAGTCTAACAGTAGCTAAGAGAGGCTATCTATCTTATCAAATGTGCATACTCACTAGAGATTTGGAAATGCCAATTGATGAGACATGGGCGAAAGAGGAAATTCTAAGAATGGGCTTTGGAAAGGGAGAGATAATAATAAGCAAGGCAACAATCCTGAAATCAAGACCTGACAGAACCAAATGGAGCTATGCTGCAGTAGGCCAAAGTAGACATTGATGAAGACGCTGAGGAGACTCTATTCAGATAAGCTGTATTGAGCCTGTAAGTGAATCTGAAAGGTCATCCTTTAGTGCTCCACACCTGCATGGACAATTAGTCTTCAGGCCATCATATGCTATTGCTCTGTGAACTAGCAAATACTTCCCCAATAAATGATTCATCTTTATTTCAATCAAAGTCTTTAGTTGACTCTCCTACTAGCTGAGCAGTTGTCAGTGCTGAGATCTTACAGAGAGGATTCTCACTAGAGGAGAAATCAGAACTACAAGACTAGTATTTGTTTTGCATGACTTGTTTTCTTTAAGTTACATGCAACAGTCATTAAACCAAGTACGACAGCAGCATGACACAAGAAGGTATTTCTATAACTTCAGAACTAAATGTGCCGCCTCTAGAAAGCAACTTTTCTTTAAGAAGTGTCTTTATTTAGAGAACCGTCTGAGAATATATTCTTATTTTTTTCCAAAAGTCTTTCTCAGAAATTACTTTAAAACATGCCTTCCCCCCAACCCAGCCCACAAACACCTGAACTATGCAGTATTTCCTCAAAGTCAATATGCTATTCACAGCACCAAAAAAATAATAAAAGCAAGGAACCAACCAACAAAAAAAAAAAAAAAACCCCCAACAACAACAACAGAAAAAAACCAAACCAAAACAAAAAAACCCCCACAAAACCAAAAATAATTAGGTGGCTATGTATAATTATGCCATCCATAATGCTTGCTTTGGAAATATATTTCCAGCAGAGTAAAGAAGAGACAATTTAATGATCTATCTCAGACTGAATATACAAATTTTTTCTTAAATGCTGTCTTGCATTTCAGTGTTTATTTTGGAGGTATCAAACTGGTTTTATGATCTGAAAGGGATTAATTAATATTATGCAGAATTTCAAAAATCTTGAGCAGAATTGGAGGAACTTCTCTGGTGTTTGAATAGTTTAATACCTCACTGCATGCTCCAGTCTCCTTCTTACCAATGAACCACTGAAAGAGTTTTACTCTTTTTGTGTTTATGAGATTTTAATACTCAGGTTTGGATACAAAACAATTGCTTATCTTGATTGCCAGACTTTAGTGTTTCTTGCTTCAAGTCAGTATTACCTGATTTGACTAATATAGTCTTTATCTTGGAATCTCAACACTATTGTCATGTCTCAGAGCTCAGATTTGGTCCTTTAGTCTATGTGATGTTTTTTTATAACGCTCAAAAACGTAATTGAACAAGATTTGAACAAAAAGCATCCAGTTGTCCAACTCTATACTTTTGATTCCAGCAAGAGTACAATGGCTTCTGTTTTCTAATTTTCCTGCTTTGTTCAACATTAAAAATCAACACTCTGTCTCAGTTCATAGATCTCTTTGTTTCAGCGTCCTTTTCTTCTGTGTTGCTTATTCCTTCCTCTATTGCATGTGCACGTTTGGTTAATTTATCCAATTTAGCATCCAATGCATCTCCCTTTCGTTTAAGTCTCTCCCATGCTGTGAAGAATGACTGTCCAAGTCCATTTTATTTCTCTAAATATTGCTGCAATATCTGTAGGAGCTTCTTATTCCCTAAAGGGCACAAAGACAGATGCTGTGTTCTCCATAAAGTCTGTGAATTCTTTTGAGCAGCCTTCGCTAGGTTTCTGTGGACTGCATGACTCTCCTAAATTGCAGCTGTTTTAAGGATCTGTTCCTCTACAGTGATCTTTTGCTCATCTCTCTCCAATGCTGGCAAAAGGTTAACACCCAGAAAGAAAGGACTAAAAATTTGAATGTTTGATTAGTTGGTATTTAGTCTAAAGCAATGGGACATAAGCTTGCAAAGCATTTTGGCACTTACCTCTAACGCAATTCACAGCCAAGCCTATGGGCAGAATGTTGAGTTTGGTGGGCACCCAGCCCTTGAGAGGGCATTAAAAATGGGACACATTTTTCAGAAGCAAAGTGAATCAGTCATTTTTTTGTCAAGTTTCCTTGAGCAGAAAACAGCGTTCTGCATATTCCTCTTGCCAGGCAGCCAAGCAATGTACACCATATGTACAGCTGACTGGATGAGGGGGCAGGGAGATGGCTCCTAAATTCCTTAGGAGAGGCAGGCTAGGACAATGAGAAAGTTCAGATCAAATTTCATAGTAATGCATGTCTCCATTGGAATTTGCCATTTCAGTAGCTTTCCGTTCAAGCATGCTTAGTGTGTCCCTATACCTAATATTGGCACTGACAGAACAGATAACAATAGATCCATTCTGTTTTATTATGAGTTGATAAAACCCAAACTAGAAAGAACTAAGGATTTTCATAATCAAGAAATTTTTTCCATCGGCATCTTAAATTAAAAATACTTTAAAAGTATTTTTCCCAGGCAATGGTGGTCATCATATCTTTTTGTCACTTCATCTTTGAGAAGTTTCTGGTCCCATTCCCAGTGGGTCAGTTTTTACTTCAAATGTGATACTTTTCCTACAATTGCAGAAGAAAACCAGAAGAACATTCAATATGCAGAGCTGAAGATACTAATGGTCAAGGCTGAGTCTGCAAAAGATAGGAAAATGTGAAATAGTAATACATATTCCCAATTTGTTTTTATTACTGACGAGGTGGGATTTTAGGACACTTATCTGTCATCTTTCAAGTCCCACATTTTCTTCAGAAAACCTGTGCAATTTACATTCTGTACTCATTTTTCTTAAAATATTCTATTGTTTATTTCTTGTACTTGTGGCTTGACCTTGAACTGAGACTTCAGCAAAATACATAGGTTATTATCAGGATTAAAAAACAAATAGCACACTATGATGGTCATACAGATTTCAGGATGCCCATTCTAAGACTTCTGAAAGAGGCTTTGAATGTACTAAATATTTATCCTGTGAAATGAGATCCATTTTTAGTATCTTTCAAAAGATGAGACACAAAAAATCATTGGACACTGTTGTGGTCATACATGCATATTTATCTGCATATAAAAGTATGTTATTGCAAAAGTTTTAATTGTCTCTAAATTTCCCGAATAATTTTCTGGAACATCTTCTCTTATCCCATGTAGTAATCTGGATTTACCAAGTAATTAAACATATGGTGATATATTTAGTTATACAAAATATTGTCAAATTACATGGCCACTGGGCTTCAATGAATGCTTACTGTATGTCTAGATATCTAATTAAGTAGCTGATGAATTTCATTAGAGAGATTCTAGAAACAATTTGGTTTTTCTAAAATGTGATAACTTTTAACACTTTTAAATTAAATCCCTATTTCAGTGGGTATATTTAAAGTGTGACTTGAATTCCCTGTAGTTCACCTCAGAGGTTTTTTATTTTTACTCCTGGCTAATAAACTAAGAGACATACCACTCATACCACTAAAACCCCAAGCAAGCTGCCCTGTATCATACTTCACACTTCATCAAGATTCTTCCCTGTGTAGTAATACTATTCATAGAGTTTTATATTTGTTTGCTTTGTTTCTATGGTTATTTTTCCACTTATATTAGGAAGTGTGATTGGTGTTGCTCAGCTTCAAATCTTCACTAGAACATTTTGAGTTGTCCAGAAATCACTTAAAGCTCTTAGTGGTCAAATAGAGCTGAGTGAACAGACACGTGATTTATCTACATTTTCCTGAATGAGGTGAAAGCAGTCTTTCAGACTCAGGGAGAAATAGACAGAAATGTTTCACCTCCTAAAACTTTTTTTTGGTTATTTTCTTTAAAAATGGCATACATCTAGCATTATAGGAAACATGACTGTCCTTAAAAATATATTATCTTGCAGCATTTTCTAAAAAATATCTACACAGAAAATCTCAAATTTAAGACGCCACTTTTTTTTCCTTATCCATCCCATGTTCCAGTTCAAGCTATCCTGTGTCATGTCTACAAAGCCAGAGGAGTCTCACAGCAGAGTAGGACTGATGACTGAGCAGCAAAATTGAGTTCCAAAGGCATGAACTCAGCATAATGGTAGAGAAAATGCCAATGCAGCTGTGTCCCTTTCATAGTTTCATTGAAGGACTGGAAGCTTTAACTACTCCAATCACCACAGCATGATCTCTGTCACACTAGGATTATGACTCAAGCAACAAGGATGCATAAAGGATGTGAAGGACAAAACAACTGGATCACACCTTTTAGAATTCATGTGCCTTGCAAGAAAAATGGGATTTTCCTCTTCTGTGTATCGCTAAATAAAGCCTGTATCCATAGGTAAAGCATGGTGAAGGCTGTTCAGTCACAGTGAAATGGACACTGATTCAGCCACAGGTTTCTGAAGCATTTAACCATTAGGATAACTCTTTACATCCTTTGGACTGTGCCAACCCCTACTCCCCAAAATTGTACAATGTCTCAGATCTGCAAATGTCTGCAAATGGCTGTGCAGTCTTCCTATGAGGCTGCCCTGTTTAGGAAGGAAGAGAGCTAAGCGTGAGGAAGCATGTGGTGCCACACCACACGGCTCTGGAGCAAGGGAGCAGATGTTACCTACATTACTGAGCAACAGCTGCGGAGTCATGCAGAATGACGTTTTCTCTTGGTTTTGCCAAGAGTCACTTCTTTTCACAGTGAGTTATTTTGGCCATTCATAAATTGATAAGGAATCAAATATTTATTGAAGAATTAATTAAAATTTTCATGTCAAATAGAGATGAAATATACTTTGAGACTGCCACCACCTGGACAATCAGAAAGATACAGAGAAGTCAAGCTCCTCAGGAAGTAAAACGGATGCAGATAGACAAGCTTCTTCAAATCATGTGAGAGAGATGTCCTCTGATTTCACTACCTACCAGGTTATCAAACTCATCTTAAATGTGTAGAATATTATATAATTATAGAATCATTGAATGGTTTAGATTGGAAGAGCCCTTAACAATCATCTCATTCTAACCCTCTGATCTGGGCAGGGACACCTTCCACTAGACCATTTTGCTCAAAGACCCATTCAACCTGGCCTTGAGCACTTCCAGTGATGGGAATCCACAGCTCCTCTGGGCAACCTGTTCCAGTGCCTCACCACCTTCTGAGTAAAGACATTATTCCTAGCATCTAATCTAAATCTCTCCTCTTGTTTAAAACCATCCCCCCTTGTCCTGTCACTACCTGCCCATGCAAAGCCTCTTTCCATTTCTTTTTTTATAAGAGCCCTTAAGTTACTGGAAGGCCGCAATGAGATCTGTACAGAACCACCTATTTCCCAGGCTGAACAACTCAGCTCTCTCAGCCTTTCTTCACAGGTTAGGCTCCCCATCTCTCTGATCATCTACATGGCCCCCTCTGGACAACTCCAACAGGTTCACATCTTACCTGTGCTGAGGACCCCAGCTCCAGATGCCATACTCCAGGTGGCCTCACATGAGGAGAGAGTAGAGGGACAGAATCACCTCCCTTGACCTGCTGGTCCCACTTGTTTTGGTGGAGCCCGGATGTGGTTGGCCTTCTGGTCTGTGAGCACACACTGTTCCCTCACGTCCAGATTTTCATCCACCAGAAACTCCAAGTCTTTCCCTGAGGCTGCTAGGAGTCAGCAGTGCCCTGGCAGCCAGGAGGGCCAATGGTGTCCTGGGGGACATCAGGCACAGCATCGCCAGCCGGGCAAGGGAAGGGCATTGTCCTGCTCTGCTCTGCACTGGGGCAGCCTCACCTCGAGGGCTGTGTGCGGTGTTGGTCAGTAACAATATAAGAACCACATTAAATTGTTAGAGAGTGTCTAAAGGAGGGCAACAAATATGGTGAAGGGCCTTGAGGGGAACATGAATGAAGAGCATCTGAGGTCACTTGGTCTGTTCAGCCTGGAGAAGAGAAGACTGAGGGGAGACCTCATTGCAATTACAACTTCCTCGTGAGGGGAAGAGGAGGGGGAGGCACTGATCTCTCTGTGGTGCCCTGTGATTTGACAGAATGGCCTGAGGTTGTGTCACAGGAGGTTTAGGTTGGATATTAATAAAAATGTTCTTCACCCAGAGGGTGGATGAGCACTGGAACAGGCTCCTCAGGAAAGTGGTCACAGCACCAGGCTGACCAAGTTCAAGAAGTGTTCGCACAATATGCTCAGGCACACGGTGTGACTCTTGGGCTGTCCTGTGCAGGGCTGAGAGTAGGACTCAATGATCTTGTGGTCCTTTCCAACTCAGCTTAACCCGTGCTTCTGTGATTCTGAGTACTTCTCCCAGTCTGTACTTGTCCTGGTTTCAGACAATTTAAAGAGATGGACACTCTAAAATGAGCTACCTCCCCCTAGTTTCAACCAAGCCTTTTCCACCAATAAAGAGAAATTAAATGCAAATAGATATGAGTGAAAAAATAACAGTTTACTGACCAGTGAAACATCAACAGGCCAAAAGTAACAGTGAATAATCCCATGTCCCATCCCCGCCCTGTGAAATGCCATTTCCAGCCATGGTACGGGGTCTTAAAGAGATAGTAACAATTTTTTGGGCGCAGTTAAATATGGACGACAATAACCTTTTAGGTTACCCATGACAGTGTTCATGCTTGGGATTGCCCTGACCTAGGTGCAACATCTTGCACTTGGACTTATTCAGCTTCATGAAGTTCTCATGGGCCCACATCTCAAGTCTGTCCAGGTCCCCCTGGGTGGCATCCTGTCCTTCTGTTGTATCAACTGCACTGCTCAGCTTCATGTCATCTGCAAGCTCTCTGAGGGTGCACTTGATCTCATTGTCTATGTCATCAGTAAAGGTATTCAAGAGCACCAGTCCCAGAACAGAAGACTGAGGGACACCACTCATTTCAGGTAGTTCACCTAAATCCAAATCCTCCACCATTCTCATTCAGGGTGAATATAAATCTAGCAATGGCACCCAGAAGATCTGAGGAAATAATGGTAGAAGTGGTTGCATTCAACACTACAGATCCTAGAGTTGTCTCCTCTCTGTCTCCTCTAGTGGCCTCCTCTATAACCTGAGCAGGTAAACAACAGCTGTATGATGTTAAGAGTCACTAACAGCTCATTCCAGTGTTTCAGGTATTAAATTACTCAAACCCAAAGAGACTTATTTTTGTTGTGATTTTAGACATGTTGACTAAATAAATCTCATGTTGACAGGAATGAGATCAAATCGGAAGCTAATTTGTTGCTGCCTGACATCAGGAACAATATAACTTGCCCACTGATGCCACAAAAAGAACTTTATTCTGAAATAAAACACTTTAATAAAAAGCCGTCCTCTTCATGTAATTAGGAAATACAAAGGGCAAAGTGAGAATTTGAGTTTAAATGGTGAAATAGAATAAAACCTGTTTAAAACCCTTATGACAAAAGGTTTACTGTAACACAAAAGAAATGGAGAATTCTGTTTAAGAAGTATTCTGAAAGCATGTCATCTCAGAGCTATAAATAATGAATTGTTTCTATATGCTAAGGAAGTAAAAAATGTCAACATAGTTTGGCAATTTCAAACAATGTGCAAGACTTTATCCTTCACAGAAAATGCATAATTAATAATACCCCAAAACATGATCTACAACCAGAACATATTTCAACTATAGAAAATCCCAGACTGATGTGTTTAAAGAAAAGAACTTTATTTCTTTGATTAAAATCTTGAGAGATGTGATATGTTGTCCTTGGCCTCAGCACAGAAAAGCACTGAAATTTCCACCTGTCTGGAAGTCACCCTCTTTGTGTTGAGTTGAATAACAGTTGGCACTATGGCCCACATGGAATATCTTAAGAAATATTAGAACAGGTATGAGATCAGGTATTAATTACAGAAAATTGCAATTACTCAAGTATTGATCAAATCAATGCCTCATTAGGAGGAAATGTAGAGATAACATTTTTGAATGTAGTGAGTGGCTGCTCCCAAGAAAATTTAAGCCTTAGAATTCCAGAAAAGATACTGTTCTGAATTTGGTAGTACTACCAGGAGTAGTGATGCTCACAATACCTCAAAAATTCCAGTGGGATGGCCTCTCTATAACAGGAACCACAATACAATTAACTTTAACATTGTAGGGTAGAAAGTATGCTAAATAAATACAACATGTGGCTCTGCAATTTCAAGGAAAAGCAATATTAAAAAAAAAAAAATCATTAGTAAGAAAAAACAACAAAAGAAACAAACAAACAACAACAACAAAAAAGCAAAACCCCAAAATCAAAAAAGGAGCATTCCAAAGAGTAAGAGGCTTAAAACAGCCTCAAGTCTATAGGAAATAGTGTAATGGGAAAAGGGTGAAACAGATGCCACCATTCGAAAAGAAAGAAAAGCACTGCAAAAAAAAGTGCTATGGGATCAGTGCGAAAGCTTTGAAGGCGATCACAGGGAAAAGCATTTAAGAAAATGAGAGCTTGCCAAAATGAGGAGAAACCCATAAGAAAATTATAGGTTAAACATAAGTAGGAAATTGAGAGCTCTAAAAATAATTTCAAGTATACCTTACAAAAGATTTTCAAACTGATAACAAAAGTTCTTTAAATATTTCATACACTGTGGAATTGGTGGGAATTCTGATGACAAGTGTGTAAAAGCAGCACTCATCTGACAAAGGCCACAGCAGAAAAGCTCAGCAAATTCCTTGACGGAAACCCTGTATGGGAAATGGCCTTTGCAGCAGAGCAGTGAGAGAAGGTAGATCCATTTGAAATAATTATAACTTGAGTACAAGAACAAATGGATTAGCTGGGAGCCAGTCCAGGTAGCATCATCCAAGGCTGACCTTCATGTGAAACTGCACAAGTGCCACCCCAGGCATGTGGCCACTGGACTACACAAAGCCCCTGTGGCAGGTGGCAGATGGATTTGCCAACATGAGTTCCTTATAGAAAAAGGACCCAGAAGGGTACCCTGGAAACTACAAACTGCAGTGGTATCTGTCCTAGCAAATGTGGTGGAATATATGTTAAAGAATGGAATAGAAGAATTTTTCAGTCTATATTAAAGAACAGGATCGCTGAGCAGGACAGATATTGTTACCTGGGCAAGAAACAGCATGGCTTCTGATAGGAAAATACTTTCTCCCTGATTGTAGCAGTGGGTCAAGCCCAAAGGCTTCCGTCCCCCCTGCAGAAGTTGTGGAATCCCAGGGACTGAAACCCCCTGGGGTGGGGTGCAGGGTGGACTGCCCCAGGAAAGGGCTGAGTTCTGACTCCTGTCCCTCAGTCCATAAATGCATATCATATCTCCCTCTCTCCTGCCTTCCTCCTTCCCAATTGGTCCCTGACCCTTGTCCCTCCCTGACCCTTCCCCGTGCCATCCTCAGGTTGGTCGTTACCCTCAGAATAAGATCTGGTGTCCGGCTGGGCTCTGGGTCTCTTGTCCCGAGCCCAGGCAGATGGTCACTGCGTGCCTCTGTGTCTGATTGCTCTGGGCAAGGGAACCTCCCTCTGTTCCCTCCGGCTTGTGGGTGCAGGGTGGTTGCTGAGAAGGATGGTGCGGCCTCTGGCCAGGGGACCCTAACCCTGTCTGCGGTGAACCCAGACTCTGGGGACACCGACAGAACACACCAGAAGGCTGCCCCAGCCCTGGTGGCTGTCTGACCCAGCCCAAACCAACGGCTATACCTGATGTGCCATAGATCCATATGGATCTTTCTTAATTTTCCCCAAGGGACCTAAAAGAAAGGGGGTGTGAATGTGCCAAGTTTCCAGATGAATTTAAATTCTTCTGGGAATAAGATACTGTGGCAATTGCAGGAAATTCCAGAAGGACTTCATAAAACTAAGTGAGAAAAAACATGACAGATGAGCTTCAATATAGATAAAAATACCTAGGAAAAATAATCCAAATAATTTCTACCACAATGTAATCAAACTGCAAACTGAGAAAGAGATCTTACAGTAATTCGTTGACATTCACTGCCTGAAATAATTGGCTTAATGGGCAGGAGCAGCCGGAGGAGACAACAAAGTGTTTTGCACCATCCAGAAGAATCTTGAGAAGAAAGAACATAATTTTGCCACCAGAGATGAACTCATATCTTGAATTAAATGTGCACTTCTTGTACTTGCATCTCAGGAAGGAAGAAGGCTTTGAGAAGGTAGAGAAGGTGTCAGATAAAATGACCAGGGATGAAGAGCAGATCCCATTGCTCACCAGGGCTCTTCAGTTTGAAGACAAGATGGACGGATATGAGGTTTACAAAATCATGAAAGCAGAGGATAAGCTGAATTTGGACAAGGTGACTAAACCATCAGAACATCTATTTAATTTGGTTTATGAAAAACCTTCCTTACACAGGCAGCTTGGAATTTATTACTAAAGGACATTGTGGAAACAGAGAGTGTCATTAGGATCAAAAGTAAAATAGGAAAAGTAATAGACCACAGCTTCAGGTCTTTGAGGATGATGTGGCATGAGAACAGGGAGGAGGGAATTATGCTGTCCACGTAAATTTCATTTCAACATGAAATCAAAATACTGTCAAGGTCCACAATCCCATGCATATATGCACACCTGGGAACAAGAAAAAGCTCCCAGCTTCAGTCTCCCACAGGGAGCTTAAGTAACTTTCTCTTAAATGTTCCAGAGCCCTGCAGCAGATTTAATAAAAATATCTTCTGTATGAGAACATATGAAGGCTTTCTTAAATCAGTTATCCACCAGGGACTTTTAAGCTTGTGTCATACCTATATTTTATCTGTCTTGAGAAAAGAATAAAGTTCATTCTGAAAGAAACTCTTTACCACAGCCGTTTCTATACAAGTGACAGTCAGTATAATGTTAAGTATAAATATTATTGCATGGACTATGTTTCCATTACTCTTGAGCAGTACTTTCACTGATCATTATTCATCATTACTAATAGCATTTCCAACATGCCAGGCATTGCATCAAGAGGACATTTTTAATAAACTTTCCATTCTGTCCCTATAAACAAATTTTAAAAGTTGTAATAAATGAAGAATTATGGCTTCTTTGATGTTTATAATGTGAAGTTCAGAATTTCCATATATCTTTGTTGGTGCCCAAAATATAACCAAATTATAATGGCCACAGGGGAGTCAGTAACTCTGATAACTCTATGCCACGGACCTATTTCATACATCAAATTCCTTTCAGGTTCCTCTAACACCAGTCTTTCATGAAACTATCCTTATCTCTGCCTTATTGCTGTATTCACACAAATTGGGAAAGAAAGAGCCCCTGTGCCTAGTACTATTTTCAAAGTTTTCAGTCAATAAATGTGTTTTGATAGAGGTAAAATGAAGTAGTAAATAAAGAACCACAGAGGGGACCTGTGAGGCTGATGTCCACTTGGGCTTGCAATGATGTTTACTTTCTGATTAGATGCTGCCAGTTAATTAGCACTGCTGCTTCTTTCCAATGGAAGACTGGAATGGATAGAGCATGAACTTTGAAGTAGGGTATTTCAACTGTATCTAAAGCTTCCTTGTTGCACAGTTGTTGTGGATTTTTTTGGTTTGGAGGTTTTTGTGTGTGTATTTGGGTATCTTTTCTTCCTTTTGTTTGTTTGGGGTTTTTGAGGGGGGGATGGTCGGCGTTTTTTTGTTATTGCTGTTTGGGTTTTGGGTTTTGGGTTTTTATTAGGTTTTTTTTTCCTGAAGGGCTTATGTTCTTAGTGAGAATGATGACTTTCAAACACTTTTTATTGTGATCGATGATAATTATTATTGTTGTCTAATAAACCTAAAGGGGGACCAAGGGAGGGCTTTGCTAAGCTCAGTGATGTGCAACAAACACAGTAGAAACCATGCCTTGCAGAATTAGGTTGTATAGAACATGTGGATAAAATAATTTATGCTACACAAAATTGCCAGAAACAAAGGAAGAATATGGATAAGCACATGCAGTAAAGTTCAGTGTTCCTTACATGTAATTACACCCATTGACAGAACAGAACTGGCTAGTAGAGGTTCCAGAGTATCCTTGATTCCAAGTCGGCATTAATGAATTTGTCAGTGGGCCTTCACGGATGTGCAAGAGGAGCTTGCCTTGAACTTCCTGCATCGGAAAAGTAGGATGTAAGTAGTTACATCAAAGTAAAGGCAATCTGCAGCTGTTCTCTGTTTGCTGCTTACCCCAGGCTGCTGCAGGTCTGCTGTAAATCATCCCAGTTTCAGCAGAGCATCTGTTAGTGTTAGGATAATGCAGAGTGGCAAAGAGCCAGCTCCAGTGTGTGTCACCTTCCAGACAACAGCATATTTGGTGGTGGACATTTTCCATTTTGTTTGACTTGTCTGGACTGAACTGTATTGCAGCAGTGGCACATGTGTAAAGAAAGTCATATGCTGAGAAAGACTAGGAAGCAAACCCTAACATTTTGCTCTTCAAAGAGTTGAATGTATGACAAGAAACTATGAAAAATGCAAGAGAAGATGCTGGTACATCTACTTTTGCTTCCCTCACAGTGCAATACTCAGAAAATAATTTTTTATATTTTTTTTAGCTGAGCATACCAACCAACGAATTAATTGCCTACTCACAGGCCATTAAGAGTGGGCGATGCTCAGTAAAAGGGCAATGCTGAGCAAAAGCTCCAGAGAAGTGGGCTCATGCTCTAAGCATACTTCACCAGGTATAATCCATTGCCTGTAAACATGCAAGCTTTGTTAATTTATGCCTCCCTTCCAGCTTTCTTACATGTGCTTTAGTGAGACAAGGAGAACCACAGCAAAATCTCTCCCCCCTTGCCCCCCCAAACTGAACTGTTGGTTCTTCATCTCCATGTTCATGAGTGTATGCTTCTGGGAAGAAAGTTCCCTCTCTAAGGAATAACTTGGAGCAATATCTGTCAATACACTGTAGTTGATGACACTGTTGTACCCTGCTGTTATATGTCTCCATTATAACTTTACTTTCTTCAACCTACTTAGTAACAGAGCCCCACCAGAGAGAGAGGAATTTCCCTTTGATTATGATGTTACACATCACGTGTCAGCCACACTGAACCAGGAAAGCAGGCTAGGTAAGCCTTGAAGCTTTTTGCAGGTCACCTCTGCCTGCTCTCCTGGGATTATTTAATTCACTTGTGGATGGAACAGCCATATGTGGCTTTTTGTCAGAGGATATTGATATATTCAATGGCCAAAATTGGACCAATATAGTGATGAGACTAAAGCTGTTTTGTTATCATGTAGTTTAAAGGCTAGATATTTTTCCAGCATGCCCTTTGCTCTAGAACTATGGACAACACCACCAAACAGGGACTATAACCAGCAATATAATTGGCAATGTTCCATAGTCACTGATATTTCATAGTTGTACTATTATTTTTGTCTTCAGAAAAACTTTTTTTAATATATGATTGTCCACTGGAACATCAAAAATGCCAGCTAAGAAAAATACTTTTCTGGAGCTAATTAATTTTGCATATGAAGTAGTGCAAGTAGACTGAAAAGTGCTTTCCTTCCTGGTGAGTATTCATGTTACAGACTTGAGCAAACAGGATTCATTTTTGGTGCAATGTCCTCACTTAACCAAACTGTGCTAGACTTTCAGGCTTATAAATCTTGACTACCTCTCTAACTACACACAAGCTTATTGTACATGTATTTCAGAGACTGTGCCTATTGTACTCCAAGCAGCTCATAATGGGAGTTCTTTTCTAAGATCTTTTCTTCTATTATATCTGATAAATGAAAGATTAGATATTTTGCACATTCCTGGGGAAAAACTTTTTACTTTGAACTTCAAATGTTTAGGAAGTTGAGGAACAATGAAGAAAAAATAATAACAGCTAACCAAGACGATGGAAAATAATTGAAATGCTAAACATCTGGTTTTGTCAGGAAATAGATAAGTTACAACTAGAAAAAACTTCAGATATCTTATGATAATTACTATGAAAATCTGAACAGAAAAAGTCAGCAGAGTCAACTTTTCTGGGAACTTCAAACACACTTTGAAGAAAGTCTGTTTTCATCCTTGATCTGAGAGAGAGGAAAATCTAGTAATTGAGTTTAAGATTAGAAATGAGCATTACATTTAAAAATGTTTAAATGTGTAAACTGTCTCTAGGTGATGAAACTTCTTTGGTAATATAAAATGAGATTTTTTTACTTTAATATGGTATTTTCCTTTAACCAAGTCCATAATGATTACTGTTTAGTCTGCCCACATGGAATTATTATATCATCACTCATGCTTTAGAAAAATAAAAATCAAGATAAAACAATTCCAGATTTTTTTTTCCTGAGAAGCAAGGAATAACATTTGTAGCTCATCAGATGTTCTTCCCTCCCCCATTTCTGTTTGTCTTCTTTCTCCAACATGAAGCCTGTCAGCTGTAGCCATTTTAACTGCTTCAGGAAGTGTCATCTCACCAACTCACAAAAAAGGCTTCCTCATCACTCATCCTTCTATAGCATAAGCCGTACTTTTTTTCCCTGAGAATTTCAGATAGGTTTTTTTTTTTTTTTCTGAAATGTAACATTCCAGAATATGGAACTAGCTTGTTGATGTACAAGTGCTGCTTGATAGAAAGTTTTGATCTAAAACTAGAATGCATTCTCCGTCTTACCAAATACATACATATATCCTGGCAAGGCCAATTGCACATCAGAAACATCATTGGGAAGAAAATAGAATTAATGCACAGGTAGCAAACGTAAAAATGACTGCTAATGTAATGAAAAGAACTCAAACAAACTACAGCAAAACAAACAAAACAGCACACACACAGCCCAAACAAAAGAAGTTGAGAAGAAGCATCAAACAAGATTCCACATCTCCAATGAACAAGCAGTGATTTGTTTCATTTGGCAGTGTCATCAGGAGATTCAGTGGGGTGGGATGGCTTCAAGAAAGCACCCGCACCACCCAGGGATGTATTTTTGGGAGTGTATTTACTTAGGAGGACAGGTATAGCAGATGACTGTCAATTTTTATCCTACAACACATAGTCCATGCCCAAAATAAATCAGCCCCTCTGCCCAGTTTAGACAAGCAGAGGAGCAGAACCATCTCCCCTCTTGCTGACAAGCCCATGACCTCCTGTTTGGCTTGCACACGCACTGGTGTCTCCCTGCCTCTAGTTTCCATATGATCTTGGATATCTGTGTGTGTAATTCCCCCAGCAAAGGAAATATTTTAAGCTCTTATTCTCTTCTAATTTAGATTGCTTTCATATGTCACCAGTGGCCTTGCTGATCATGTAGCCTCGTACCATTCTCTTTGACTTTCTCCATACCTTTGTCTAAGCAGCAGTTGCTACGGTGTTTTTTCTCACCCTCTGGCCTCCTGCCCCAAACGTGCTGCAAAAGCTGTGAACTCAGCAATAGCTGCCAAGGCAAATTTTACCTACTCTTACTGTATTTCTAACTCATCTAAAATGAATCCAGTTGACTGAAGCTGGGCAGGAGAAGTAGAGATTGTGTATTTGAGGACATCATTTTCAGGGCAGGCTTCACACCATGATTCAGTGAGCCCATGTAGTAATGTAAGGTCCTAAACCACCACAAGCCACCTACACTTGCTGTATCTGTGTACTACATTTTCATGTAGAAAAGGATCAGTTTCCTTGCCTCCAACCTCCACAGTCATCTTGAGCTCTTACAGTAAAATTATTTCTGTTGCAACTGGAATTAGCTCTACATTGTGGGAGACTATTAGGGTAGCTTGGATCTATGGGAATTGCATGTTTGTGCAGTCCTTCAAAACACTTGTCATTGTGTGCAAAGAAAGAAATGACATGTCAGGAAATAACAAAAACTTCTGACTAAATTCAAAGTTGGGGGTTTCTTTTTGGCATATTGCATTGAACTAACAACATTTTGTTAACGTTAGTATACCTTATTATTTATTCCGATAGCACTATCTTGATCCTAAAAAGGTGAAGCATATGGTGATAACAAGGTTTGAATGTACCAACAGATACTCTTTTCCTACATACCTGGAATATAAATTTATTTAGAATTTAGAAGCCTGAAGACTTCTCAAAGATTTGTACAGAATGAAGGAGACTGAGGTTAATCTTTGGGTTTAGTACTACTAGTCTATTATGATTCTTTCTCCTTTCTTCTCGTTTCTCCTCTTTGGATCATCAATGTGGTAGATTTTTAGAGAAAATGCTTTTTGACTTAAAAATATTTCTATGTACACAAATAGTTTATGTCCATGCTGCCCTCATATGTTGTAACTCATTCCTCTAAAGCTTTTTCTTGCTTTACATCTCAACAGTTTTGATGTAGTAAGAAAAGGAACAGTGTTTCTGTAGTCTAAAACTAGTGGGTTGTTAGAGATCAGAAGATGATCTAAATACATATGGAATGGGCCAGAGTAGATCAGGTCACAAGTCCATTTAGTACCACATCCTGCTCCAGTTTAGGAAGGAGGGTGAGACTGGTGTAGGCAGATGATTCATTAACACACTTCAGCCTTTCAACCTTCTTAAACTTAGGGCTTTCAGAGCTCCATGCTACTTATATGTCTAACAGTGCTAAATTCATCCATTCTCTTCTTGAAGCCTTGTAAGCTTCTAAATCAAATCAACTGAGAGAATATTTTTCATGTGCTCCGATGTCCAAGTGTACAAAGAAGTAACAACCAAGTGGGAAAATAACACTATAATTGAACATTTTGTTTCACTTATAAAATATAGAATAGTTATATACAGTTTCAAAATAAGTCATAACATTTTTTATAAAATCCATTTACAAAATATTGATAAATGTCACCAGTGAAATTGTTTTATACAATTTCTTTTGGTTCTGATGCTTCCACAGACATTGTCTTCTAATCTGAAATTAGCCCCACTTGATACTTAGGATTAACAAATAAAACCTGAAATATCACTTGTCCTGGCATTTTCAGAGATTTATATCTCAGAAATATAGACAGAATATCTATATATATTATATAGATATCTATATATATATCTATATATGTTATATATAGAATTGTAAGTGCAGTGCATTCAGAGCCTATGCTGCATGGAGCTGTCATTTATGGGAAACAAGGTAAGACCCAGTGCCTGCTTTACATGAATAGGATGTTAGAGATTTAATAATGCTACATATAACATGAGAAAATATCTGACAATAGCAGTGCCAATGAACAATTAATGTTTAAATCTTAAACAGTAAATTCACAGATGAAATGAAAATCTCAGCTCCTTAAAAAACTGTTGTTTCTTTCCAGTTATGAAACTTTTGAACTTGAATGTCTCACAGCTGTCACACACATTGTTTGATTAATGCATCCTCCTTTGGGACAGCACATAAAACATTGCCAGCACACCGCAGTGTTCAGGAACACAAGGAGCTCTTCACAAAGACAAAATATGCTGTACCTTCTTATTAGCTTTATAATGTCGCAGAAACTGTCTTACTGTCCATGGTGTTGTTTACAATATACTATTAGCTCAAAAATAAAGTTACGTCCTTATATGCTAGCACAAATGGTAGTTTTTTGGGGGTTTTTTTACAAATTACTCAGGCCTGGTACCTCCATGATTGCAGTTTTCCACATGACAGTATATATCACAATAAAGGCTCCACTATTTTATCCTGGAGACTTTCCACAAGTTCTCAAAGCAAGTAGCATTAACCCTTCAGTTTAAAAACAAAAACCTCCACCTACGGATAAAAATTTTATGTGCATTATTTGGTTAGAAATTACAGCAGTAGCCTAAAAATATCTGAATGTGATGTTGGGAAACAGGGAACTCCTTTTAGCATATGCCAGTCATCAAATCACTAGTAATCATAAGCCACAGGACCCATAAATTGTAAGAAATACACTAAAAATATCAGTTCAAATGTCTTTCAGCTCTTTGAAGAATTGTTCTTGGTGTGAAGAGGGTAAAAAATTGCTAGATTGCCATAAATTGCATCTCAGTACTGCTGAATAGTCCATAACATAGTTAAGAGCAGGAGGTGTCATCAAGCTGTTTTCTAGCACCTGTCTTCAAAGGACTAAAGAACCCTCCCAAAAGCACCTTCCAGAAGTGACTTCTGGGTCCCCTGCCCTTCATCTTTGTTCCTTAGAGCATCAGCCACTCTCGTCCTACATGCAGGAAAGTGAGTCAGTCCCTTTCCTAGAAAGCTTAGAATTTCGCTTTTTGAGGCAGAACCGATCAGTTTAGCCCTTTGTTTTCTGTCTCAGCCCATATCAAACTCATTTCTACAGGGGAAAAAAGGAGATAGTCAAAGTGAATTGTGTTGTCTGGGCATTTAGCTCCACATTCCTCTTCTGGTCCATTCAAGCCGTCTGTTTCAGGCAAGAATTTAAAGTGGTTCACATGTGCCAAACGTATTCAGGATGCGACTGCAACACAGTCTAATCTCTTTCTCAGTATTATCTCTTGATCTCAGCCCCTGTATTGTCTAAAACTTTAGAATGGGTAATTTTTCTGCTGACCTTTCTGTATAAACTTGAGAGATTTTTAGAATCTGAGTGTTCATTGCCACTAAAATAAAAAAAGGAGAATGTTGGCTTTGCAATGGGGACTATGTCAAAAGGCAAGCTATTTGTGAGTTTGTTGGGGTTTCTGGTCAGGAAATTATGTGTTTTGGGCAAACAGCTCTCTCTGTAAGCTTCAAACTCAGAACATGGAAGGTGAGGCCCTTGAAAACAGAGTGCATGTGGAGTTTTTCTAAGTATAAAAAATGCAGTATTTTTACCATTTGGTCAGGTGCATTTTAAAAAGCTTTGTTCTTTGAAAAGAAAGGAAATGTCTCTCTTGTGGAAATTTTCATGCTTAGTAAGATTATTGTAGGGTGCTGAATATATTAGGAGTCTGTGGAAAAAAGTATTGGATTGATTTATGTTGTGTGGGCTAAACATACATTAGAAAAATGCTGTAAAGTTGTTATGTGAGATTTTGTGCTGAAATTGCCTCATGTACACATATAGTTAGGGTATCTTAAATGGAAATTTGCTACAAAGTGATTATGGTAAAAAATAAAAGAAGTAAATATGATAGTATAGATGTCATATTATGCAAAATGAAGTAAAAACAAATTAAATTTCTATCTTTTGGCTCAGTACTTTGCCATATGTTGTCTGAAACCTGTTGAGATTTGAGATTTGACTGTTATAAGTCATATGAAGAGAAAATGAATTCACCAGAGACACTAACAAAGGGTTTGGCCCTGCATTGCTGATCTACGTTTTCTGGCTCTTCCAAACTTTCTATGAAACTGCAGGTGATCCAAAATATTACATTAGGAAAGAGTAAACTCACTGATTTCTGGAATTTAACATTTTTCTGCTAAAACCAAGAATAAAATAATTGCGTTAAATATGTGCTACCTATTAAAAAAAAGGTTCTTCTAAGGAGCATGCATCAATATTTTGTGCTGTCTTTCAAAGCATTTAGAATAACATCTTATCTAGCTTTTCCATTCACTAACCTCAAGGTATAATAAACTACTATTTCAATGAATTCTGAAAACAAGGCTAGTATGCAACTTTTGAAGCCCAATGTACAGAAACAATAAACTGTAAACTAAGATATTCACAAGTTTTTGAAGGAGACAAGTCCAAAATATATGGACTGGCTGAAGCCTGTCCTCTTTGCTTTAACCAGTCATTATTTCTCAGAAGCAACTACTCAATGTGTCATTCTATCCTGAGTGAAATCCAATCAATTGCAAGTGATTGCACATCACTGTGCATCAATCGGAGGATAATTTTTGATTCAATGAGATGCAATGGGTGATGTCAATTATGTTTTGTTGATGCTCTTTGATTGCACATTCTTTTGCAAATACTGCAGCACCAGAATTTTAACATGTTAACTAACCTGGCTATTCTACATTTCACAGGTTAAGTCTAAAGTCACAAATATGAACAGAAATAGTAAAATATTGCCTGTACAGTGCATAAAAATTAGCAATAATACCAGGACATACTATGACAGATTGCATTAAGACATAGAGGGAAGAAAGGATCCACTGGAATACAACCTGAGGAAGAAGGAAGGAGAGGTATAATTTCTACCTTTTTTTGCTTTTTTTTTTCTATAAACTTGAAATATAAGTTAGTTTTTGGCTTCTTTTTTGGCATCATCTGTTTCTCTAAGCTTGTGAAGACATTGTTCATCCAAACCTTTCCTAAAGGAGTGTATGTGTGTTGTTAATTGAAGCCTCAAACGTGCACTTCATATCTGCATTTTATATACTTAATCCTGTGACGCTGTCCTGGGGTGGCATAATGATATCGTGTATTCCCTATCGTTTTGTATGCTTGACCAGAAATATGGTCCTGTAGCTTTAACTGTGTCCCGCAGCTGGGAGCTCTGCCACCAGCGCGGGATGTTTTGAAACTTTCCCCAGCTCTCCTACGGGGGAGTGAGAAGGAAGGGACACTGGTTTTTTTTTTTCTTTCCTCCCCGGAGTTAGTTGCTGCTGCTGGTGGCTGGTGCTACTGGTGTGGCTGCTGCTTGGGTTGTTTTTTTTTCCTCCCTGGGATTGTTTTTCATCGTTTTGGACCCTTTTCTTCGACTTGCTTTCTCATCCGAGAACCTGAGGAGCCCCGGGGGACAGCGGACGAGAATCGTCCAGGGAGTCACCGGAGGAACTTCACCTAGCCCCTTCGGGGCCCCCCCGGAAAGGGGAAGCTACGCCTGAGGAAAAGGACACTAAGTTCATCAGCTGTTTGTTCAGGTTTTCTGATCCCTTTTCCCCTTTTCCCTTTCCACTGCGTGGTCTGTTAATTAAACAGTTCTTTCCACTTTAGGCTGAGATATTCTGTGTTGTGGGGAGAGGAGTGTTAGAAACCTTTGCTGTGGTGGGGGGGGCACCTGTTTGGAGTGCTTTCCACCGAGGATATTTGTCTCTAATCCAAGACAGACGCTCATCAAACAGTCTAGTGCCAATGAAGGGTAGGCTCAAGCTATGCCAGTCTTTATGGGAACAGCCCAAGTGTGCTACCCACAGATCCTGACCAGGCAAGCCTTCAGGGAAGGAGGTGTTGCGGTCAACAACAGACTTAAGGGTACTTGAACTAAGCAAAGGCTTCTTATCAGGCCAGGGAGAAGTGCTACAGTGTGTATGTGCAGAGATGTTTCTTCTTTATTTATTTTCTCTTCTGAATTCTATGTATTTTGAGGACATAGAATCACAAGCTTAACCAAGATAATTTTTTTGGGTTTTCTCCAGGTAGCTTCCTTTGACTGGATGAAATGGAACCATGAACATGTTATGGGTTTGCTCTTTCAGTACATGTGGGCAACAGAACTGCAGTCCAGAAGCACAGTCAAAGAGAAGAGCCATTATATCCATTGATCCACAGAGAAGTGAAGATAATCTGTGTGCTTGAATAGCAGCCACAGCAGTGTAAATTGCTACTGTCTTTCTAACCATAACTGAAGGGTAGAAGCATTGCATAGAACCCAAGTGATATCTACTTCAGGGCTTATTAAAAGAAAAACAGCCTTGAATTGGTGTTGTGAACTGGGAGAGTGCTCTTATAACAAAACTGATGGCTATCACCAAGTAATGCTCAAATGAATATAACTTCCTTCTCATAGCAGGATTCATTCAGAAATTTGTCTTTTCAGTGGGTTAATTTTGTGGGGGTTTTTCCGATTTGTGAAAAAATATTCACTATGCAGAGAAAAGCCAAATCAAGTCGATTTTAGACTAAGAGAAGAGGCATACAAAAGGACTGACATGTCAAATGCTGGCATAAAATCAGTGCCTTTATATAGATTAAACATTCTGTAAAGAAACAGTAAATTACAAAATGAAATGGGCGATGAGGATGATCAGCAGATGTAAAGGCTTAAGTCCAGAGTGTTCCTAGAAACACAAAACTGACACCTTCTTGCCAGCACAGTTGGTACAGTTTGTACTTCTGTCATTCTAAGATAGAGGAACGTCACCATAGGCCTTTCTAGACAACTGAAACACAAACAAATTATATAACATAATGATGTAATATTAATATGACATAAAGGTTAAAGCAAGCAAAAAGGAGACCTCTTCAGATTACTGGTTTCCAAAAATTAATCTCTTGCTGAATAATGAGAGACTCTGGCAGTCACACTGATATTCTTACTCTTGTTTCCATTGTGAAGGGATCCAATGCAACTTCAGGACTGAGGGGGAAACTTGAGCCAGGTCCCACAGAACATATGAGCACAATATATTCCCAGCTACGAGGACACCCCCAATATTTAAGTCTCTAATCAACAACCTCTGTGATACAAAAAAGTAGGAAATAAAAGTAGTAAAAACAAACTGAAATTTAGGGCAAGAAGCTTGATATCAGCTTCTACAACTGTGGCTAACTGACCTTGAAGTCCTGAAATAAGCCAGACTGGGAGATCACTGCAGCACAGGAAAGAGTAGAGTGAGTAAAGGAAAAGCAAACCAGCCCTCTTCTTAACTACATTTTTGGAGCTACCACTTCTGGCATCTAGAAAAGTTAATATATTTCTTCCAAAAATATCCATTCAACAGATTATAATCTCTTTGTTTGGAATTGTCTTGTGAATCTCAATCAGAATTGAGTCAAAGAAAGTTTTTGAGGGTCAGTGTGGAACCTGTACTGAAACTATGCTAACCTGCAATGTCTGAGCACTCTTAAATAAATGCCTTATCACTCTCTCAACCCGTTCCTCTTTCCACCAGTGAATTATACAACATCGAAAAGCAAGAGTAAAAACTTAGACCTGCAAGGAGTGATAGAAGTCTTTTGTGCCTGTAGGCAACCCATCTCAGGCTTTTGACTTAAATCAAGCAGGTCTTGTCCTGCGTGACTAGTAAATTACAGCATAGTTTGGCACAGCTACTCTGCATTCATTTGGCATTTTCAGATGTATTTTCATGCTTTTTTTCTCATTTCAAGTTTTATGATAGATCCTTGACCAGGCAACAGCTATGAAAGATGATTTTACAACCATCTAAATACTGTCATGTATCCTATTTGGCCATGGATTGTGTGTGCACACTGTGCTGATTACAGCCTCTCGAAAGGTCCAAGGAGTATGATCTGGGAAAAATGCAATTAGTCCTTCTGTTCTCTAACATAGTTCTTATCAGATTGGAGTAGTTTGTTTTTTTGGCATTGGATGGATGGAGAGTCCCTGGATGGAAGTGAAAGTTAGTGTTATAAAATGAATTAGAAAAATCTAGCAAACACTAGGTTCATCTCCATATTATTAAGAGACAAAAAAAGCCGGGCACGAAAGTTTTCCTCATTTGCCAGCAGCCAAACTGTGGCCAATTTGGATCCTCTTCTTCTCTGATAGAATCTCTGCAGTCACATTTCAGGCTTAAAAATCACTTAATTTTTGTTTTGTAAATGCTTATTTGTGCCTTAAATGTGCTAAATGAAGCACTTTCAAAACAAGAGAAGATTTACAAGCCTTAGAGATAATCACAATGACTGGTGCCTTGCCCAGGAGAGCTGGAAATTCAAATGATTTATTGGAAACATCAGTTATTGGACATGACCAAAGAGAGCATAGCATAGGAGTGGCTCCAAATCCTCTTGCATAATAGAAAATATTGTATAGCCTGTTCCAACTGTGAAAGGCTAAAAGAAAAAGTCACATTAGCCTCACAAGCATGTTAAAACCAACCTGCTTACTTTGAGTTTTGTGTTTCTGAAATGAAGCACGGAACTGTTGACTATAATAACAACCCAAGGATAAAAATCCCCACATTCCTTTGAAAATACTTTGAAAATAGCTCAGATTTTTTATGTGTATTTGATCTAGGATGAAACTGCACTGTGTTTGTATAAAGATATGAGTACTATTTTCTCTGAAAAATGGAGGGCAAATTTAAAATACATTTTCCTCAGGAGAAAATGTCTCACTTTTAAAAGACAAAGTAGGATTTCCAACTTTTGACACCTGCCATTCATACAAAAACTAAATAAATCAAAATCATTAACAAAACATGTCAAATTTTGCATTTTCAAGGCAATATGCTTTTCCACAGATCTCTTAGCAGTACATTGAATGTATCATTTGTCCTTACCAGCCTCATACTCTAGAATACATAGTAACTGGTTCAAGCATCTTGAACATTTTGCATTTAAAGTATGAGCAGCATATAATTAAACAAGTGCCTGTGTCAGCAGGGAAATCTCCATTGAAGTGAGGATCTGATCACACTAGCAGTTAATTTTGCAACTGTTTTCATGAATAGAAATGCTTCTGGTTATGCAAGCCTCAAAGCTGCTTCTATTCAAGTTACTGGGACTCTTGGAATCATTGAAACTTCGGCAGAAATAGAACCTAAGTAATTATTATTTGAGCTGCCAGCAATTCTTGAAATGCTAGTGTCTTTTTCTTTTCTGTAAAATGAAATTTTTGGAAGAGTGAAAAGTGAGTAATTTGGACACACAAATTGGACAAAGACTTTTATAGTATAAGGAGCTGTTCTAGTGGGATTTCATGCCCTTGCTGACCCACAGAGATATAGCAGACAGTGTATTTATTTGTTCAAAAAGAATGTTGATTTTAAGAAGGTAGTACATGATTTTACTGAACATCGACATTAGAAATTCTCTTTGTTTTATTAGGATTAATTGTCCTAAGACTGTAATGCAGACAGTAAGTGTTGATCTGAAATGGAAAACAACAATACTTAGGCTGAGATAGTTTGTTTTTGATGGGGCATCACTGAGTTGAAAAAGCAGAATAGTATTGCTCCCCCCATAATTTTGTCTTAGGCAAGTGAACTAAATTCAGCAAATAAACTTGATACAAGCTTCTCCATGCTTGTCAAAATATGGTGACAATTAAACTGGCATATATTCTGTACCTCATTTTTTAAAAGGAATATATTTTTCAAGGCTTTGACAGTTAAAAACTATTTAGATTATTTATGACATTTCCAATGAGTTAGTAACATTTTTTTATTGCATTGCATTTTGCATAATATAATTTGTCACTACTTCTTTATTAAGCTTGTTTTATATTCATAGTTGTCCCACAACACTATATTTTCCTCTTTGTCAGCTCAGAACTTCATTATGAAGGATGAGGTTTTATCGTTTCCTAGTGATGCAAATGTCTACAGTGAATAAGTGTCATTATGCAGGAACAGAAATTTAGTTTTCCTCCATTAAGCAGCCAGGCTAATGACTCAACAAGTTTATAGCCCACCACAAAATTTGATAGCTTGGTGTGAGTTAAACAAATGATGGTTACATATTTATATGAAAATGAAAGTGGCTTTTTGAAGCCTGATGTTGTATTTTTCTCATTTAAAGCCTAGACTTCCCTTTTTAATTTAAAGAAGGGACATTCTCAGTTACAACTTAAGATGAGCATGCCTTCTGTTTCTTATGTCTGACATGACTCCAATATGACAACACCGTCATAGGGAAGCAAAAAAATATCTATTTCATGGCCAACTTTCAAATCCCATTGACACCCATGGAAACATCCCCATTTAATGGCTTTGAATTCTCACTATTTCTCATAATATGCAGGGGAAAAATAGCTATTAATAATAAATATTACACCCAGCTGAAGATGATATATGTTCTATCATGAGCAATGAAATGTTTCCATCTGGGTATGACACCCACTAAACACTGTCTCAGGGCCAGTGGACAACTATATTGGCAGAAACACTGCCAAGCTCTTTCTTTTCTTTATACAATCAGTTTTAAGTAATTAATAGAATGTGTGAAAATGACCTGTTTGACTGTCTAATTCATCTCCCCTCCAGTACAAATTTGTTCCCATAGTATATTTTTTTCAATCCTTTGCCTAATCTAATTCCAAATATTCAGCATTTCCCATTGGAGACTGTTTCTCAGTTAAAGGGATCATGCTGTCAGGATTCTTATTCATATATTAAGCTAAAGTTTAATTTTTTTCCTAAGTTCAGTCTATTTCTCCTGGTGCCAGATTCCCAGCTGCCATAAACTGTCAGAGCTTGTTTGGGCAGTGTACACCAGCCAAGAATCTGGTCAGGGTTTTCCCTTCCTGCAATGCTAACAATTTTTTTCTCGTCTGCTGCTACATTATACTATTAATCATCATGGTCACACTTATTCATTGCATTCTTCAATAATACTTTCAAATCCTGCTTTCTTATACCATATTGCTTGCTGTGTCAATCATTCCATTCCATAATTCACTTATTAATCCATACTTCATGTTGAGATTAAATCAGCTGCTAAACTAGATGAGACTTCTCCATGGTGATGGTAGAACAGCAGCCATGATCATAAGAGAGGATTTGTACTGAGGGCAATGAAGTAAGATCCTAGTTTTGATAAACTTTGTTTTTATTTTCAAATAAAAGCAAACAGAATCAATAGTATGATATGCTTTTGTTGAAGGGGTTTTTTTAAAAAGTACAAAAATTCCTCTGCTTTACATTTCAGTATTTGTAAATGAAAACTGGCTGCAGCAGAACAGCTCCATTCTTACAGTGGCGTTTCCTACCTACGATCTGCTGTGTGCACTGACATAGACTCATATTACTTGCTGACATAAAATTACCACCTCTGCACTTGTTTGTAAATTCAATAGGTCCACAACAGATGTATAATCTTAAGATAGGATTGTAGAACCAGGGTAGAATTCATTGTAGAATGCATTGGCACAAACAGGTTTCATTACTGAGCTATCTCTAGATTTTCACTCGCATTTTTTTCTTTTGTAGGTACTTCCCACAGAATCATCAAGGTTGGAAAAGACCTTCAAGACAATTTAGTCCAACCATCAACTCAGTGTCACCATAAGCACCCTTAAACCATATCCCCGAGTGCCACATCTAGACACCTGTTGAACATTTCCAGAGATGGTGAGCCCATAACCTCCCTGGAGGGGGAGAAATTAACTTTTGTTAACTGCTGGACTACCCTATCACTGCAGTAACCCAGAAAGCCAAAACAAAACAAGGCAAAATAATCTTTTCCATTGGCAGAGTTCAGTGGTAATGAGGTGATGCTTAAGAGATATTTTAAAAGTAGCCAATGTTTCCTATTCTAAATGAATCTCCTGTGCCTCTAGACATGACAAATTGATCTCCCTGAAGTCAACAGTTCTTGAAATTTCCAATAGCTGCTTTACCAGTTCTCAGCTCTTTTGGACCAGTAGATAGAGGGTTTTTTCTTTCCAATGTTTCTTAGAAAGTGACAAAACAAGAAAGCTTTTGAGTGTTGTTGAGCACATATTTACTTTTAGCTGTTTCTTGTTCAAATCACTTGACATGCTGCCATGGCCCAGGCCTGCTTGATCTATTATTGCTCATGCCATCTATCATGTTTTATAGTCAGGACTCAAGAAGATGACACCTATTTATGTAGGAGTGTCTAGGAGACTGTCTCATTGAAGACCTCCCAGGGTGTTGGTAAGAGCCCACTGTCAAACTGACGCATAAAGGAAACTTGAGTCCAGCACTCAGTCACTAGTAATGTACTGAAGCCTGGCGAAACAGGATCGCTGCTGTGATGTGCCCTACCTCTTTTGACAGTCAGAGGTAAATTGGTTTTTGAACAAAGAACTGGTGTATCATCAAACAACACCTGATGGACCTTTTTGTGTGTGATTAGTATCACTAGCAGGAGCTTGGAGTTTACATTTTCTATAAGAAATACTGCAAAAGCAATGTCTATAAATGATAATGCTCTACAATTCAATGGTACTTGAATGCCCTGACAATGCTTATCCCTAAACTAATACTCACAGAGGTTCATCCATAACAGGAGTTTCTATAATAGTATCAAGGCAGAATACAGTTTTGAGATATGCTCATGAGACCACATATAATTACTCATTGGCTCTACAAACATCTCAGCCGTTATGCCACTAGTGCTGTGATCCCAAACAGTATTGCAAGGGTTTGAACGATGTGCCCTTAATGGATATCCATGGCATTGAGAAGTACATTAGATAAAATTTCTAACTATTGGTTCGGTAGCTTCTTGTGAGCAGTAGATCATTTGATTGTGTTCCAGACTGTAGGCTTAGAACAGTGACAGTATTTTTGCAACAGCAAAAATAAATCTCCCAGGTAGAACATATAATGTTAGTTTTTATGGAACAAGGAAAAAAAAAGCATGCACTAGCTCACAAGTTTGCTTTCAGTTAGTTCTACATATTAACAGTCATGAAAATGAGGTTTGTGGCCTCAGGCACTGAATTCAATCACTTCATCTTTCCATGTAGCAACCCTGCATTTGCTTCCCTCCAGGCACACACTCACAGGGCAATCATGCTGAATTCTCAATTCAAGTATGAATGGTTGGCTAAGCTTTTCTCTCAACAAACAATATTATAGAAAATTTAGGAAAAATCAGGCAGTGACAGAAAAGCACAAAAGCTAGATTTTGTTAATATAATAGCTCTAGGGTTTGAAATAAGAAAATCAAACAGCTGATCAAGCCTAATCCATGATACAGAAGGCATGCTTTATGCCATCTTCTAACAGATGTTACATACCATGTGTGAAGTGAGGCAATGACTCCACCACTATAACTTAAAGTCAGGAGTCCAATAATGAAGTTAAAAATGCAATTAGATTTTTGTTATAAGTTTTAGCAGATAGATGACAGATATGCTAGAACCAATGAACTGGAGAAGATACCTCCAATTCAGGTTGGAATATTAGCAAAACATTCCCACTGATGATACTCTCCTGGGCTGGCAAAGATTTCAGTTTCTTTTTTTCTGAGTTGGATTTGTTTTTCGTATGAATAAAAGGCCATATATGTTATCACAGAGAGCTATCATTCACTGTCAATGCCAAACAGATGATAAACAATATTGTCATGTTGAGTGCCAAACAGGTAGGAACAGACAGCAAGGTTTGAGGCCTTAAAATCTCCAGGAAGGACCCAAGAAGTCCTCATCAACCTTTAGCACTGTGCCAGATTCACTTCAGCAGTAACATAATTCTTTTGATTTTCTAGTATTTCTTTTAACTGTAATATATTGTAAGGTGAGAATAGTTGTAAAATACATTCTTGGTGTAATAATGTGAGAAAAAAATATAATCTTAATAACACATTTTGTATGTGCTATAACAACATTACAAACATTCAACATGTGCTGTTGCTTAACTTCAGTGGGATTTTTTGTGTTACAGAATTATTGTTTCTATTTTATTGATCAAGAAATCAAGGTCTAGAAACATAATGTGATGTTTATCAGACATGCAGAGTTTTCCCACCCAAGTGAATTGTTGTCAGCTCTGTTCCCATGGGTCAAGTGCTCAGCTCATTAAAATGTTCCACCATCACAAGTCACTGACCTTGTGGACAATCTTTGAAGAGGCTAATGACTTGTTTAACACTAGCATTGATCTGCCAGGTATGATCCCTTTGAGTTAAAATATCTATAAATATGGCTTAATCATTCAAAGGGCTTAATTAGCTAGTGCATTACTGCAGTTTTGCATTGATGCATTATTATTTGGTTTACAGGTGATTACTAAGAATCATACAGCAATTTAGTATTTACTAGCTAGTCTGTCAAGAGCCTCAGAATCATCAGACCCTGTTTTCAAAGGTACTGCTACCTAGTGCCTGTGGGCTGCATGAACATCAGCTAGGGCTCATTGCTAGTCAGCATTTCTGCAACTTGGCATGCTATTGTAAAGACTGCATGTACAGCAGGTCTAGACCAGCATATATGTGCAAAAATACCAAGGTGCAAAAATAAATCCACACGAGGAACTTGTGACTGGTACTCACATGTACTCACATGTACTCACATCTCTGGAAAACTGGCCTAAAAAGATGGGTTTTTCTTTTCAAAATCTTCAGTCAAATGTAAGCATGTTAGGGAGATCACTGCTCTTTTCCTGCTGCCTCCTGTGTAAATAGCCCATTTACCTTTGGCAAAACTAAAACTATGTGATTGTGTTCATAATCCTGATACTTCAATTAATTTTCATGGGAATATTTGCTACTTAAATATTACGCAAGCTCTTCATAGTTTAATGACTGTTTGCTCCTGCTCACAAAATTTCAAGGTTAGTGCAAGGTCAAGCTGCACTTTGCTGAAGAAGCCAGTCATAAATTTCACTAATGTATTTCATCATGTGATGTTTTTCTGTACCAACTGATGATTGTTCTGGAATAGAAAAAGGTTAGCTGAGCACACATGATACATTGATTACTCCTGAATTTCCTTTCTTATATAAAATATATAAAATATATATATATTGTTACTTCTGTGTATCTCTTTCCTATTGCTATATTTGTGCATCTCTTTCCTATTGCTATATTTGAACGAAGAACTGAGTTCTTGCTTAAATGTAATGAATCTTTAGCCTGATGGAAATGAATAAAATAGATTTCCTTGTGAGAATTTTAGTTGCTTCTGGTAGTTTCTAGGGATATCTGTGGTGAGCGTTTTTTGTTACCTGTTTGCTGACAAGTGAGTTTTTGATTTTTAACTCTTTCCTGATATCCTAGCTCTTGATTAAAAAGAATTCACAGCTTTAGTCTCTGTCGGCCTGCTGAGTAGAGGGCAGCTGAGTTGGAGACACTGTTTATTAGTAAGCAGGGGCATACAGCAAACTGAGGCTTTGGGTATTTGGGTGGAGGGCATCAGAAATGGCTTCAAGAAGTGTGGGAGCAGCAACAGCGGTTATGGGCAAAAATGCTCTGTTCCCAGCCTTAAATAGCAAAATCGGCCCTGGAAAACCAGAAACCATGATCCAGGTTTAGCTCTGGAGGGACTCTGCTGCTGCACAGGTGTCAGGCAACATCAGTCTCAAGGATCTTTAGATTTTTGTTATGACAACGGAAAAGTATGAACCCATGACTCTCCCTTTCCATTTCATGGAATAGAGGACATCCAAGGAAAAAAAACCCAGCCCCAAAAATGATTCAAGGGTGAGCAAGCAATGATCAATTTGTTAGTGACTGTTACTGTATTTGTATTGTATTCGTAATGACTGTCTACATCCACAGACATGTTTGTCTGAAATATTATTCTTTCCCATGGATGTGCCAACCCAAAAGTACAGCAGTGCAAAGTGCAATACAGCCATGCCTGCATCTTGCAAAGCTAATTCTGAATTAAAGTCTGCTCATGCCATCACCTGGACATGATGAGGACACAATAGAGAGAGGAAGTCAAGATGAGAAGTGTCCCTGAGGCAGATGCTCTGTTAGTGATGGAACATGGACAGACTGACTTTTCTGCTAGATTCTTCATGTGCATTAGGTTACAGGGAACTAAATCCTGAAGAGAAGCAGGAAACATTGATTTGATAAAAGGCCCTTTGGCTTGCCTGTTTTCCATCTCTGATTGTTGTTAAATGGTTCAGGACCAAATTAATTATTTTAGAATAATGGTTACTTTATATGCATGGTAAAATACTTTAAAACATTCTGCAGACATTTTTGGATACTAATGGTCATGCATTTTCCCTCTGGTAATATTGATTCAACTGACCATAGTGATTATAAAGAGTCAAAATTTTTGATTAAGCTAATAATACACAAGTTGAAGTATTTCTAAATAGTATTCATTTAATAATCAATGTCACATTATGACCTGTCTGGTCAATTGTCCATAAATTATGGAGAATTAAAATAAGCCTTGATAGGACAGGCTATAAACACCAACACAAGCTGCAATGTGGCAACATCATACCCAGAGCACAAGAAATGAGTCAAGTGTGAATAGAAATGTCTGAAGTTTTTCATTATATTTCCATCTTTTAAATATTTACCTGGAATGGTGCCATCCTTTTCACTAAAGGGTTTGTAGGATCTTTGCCTTTATAATTTGTATTAGATGTTCCAGCTCTAGGAAGAAAAGTTGACTAAACTTGTTTAGGAGGAAGAAAGAAGCACGTAAAGTTTAAAATAGTGGCAGTGTCTTCCATGAAGACACACGCTAGAAGCAGCCAGGTATGGGGCCAGATCAGAGATTCCCCTAGAAGAGATGCTGGAATAGCAGCATATGCCTACATGCTCACTGCCACAGCTCTGTGCAGCAGGTGCCTATTTATATAATAAAAGTTCTGACCCAAATGTTCACTGAAAGAGCTTTTTGAATTTTTTCCCCAGTCACATGCACTGTATGCTCATGATCAAATGGTGTAGAGTTGGCCTTGCGCCTGCAAGAGCCTGTGAACCAGCGGAGTCAAGTTGTGAAAAGGTCCCCTTAGAACATTTCACTGACAAGTGCTTGCACTGTCTCCAGCAGAAAATCACTAGCCTAACTACTGGCTTTCTGTCATCATTGCTAAGCAAACCCTGAGAGACCATTTTAGGTTTGTGTTTAAGGTAAAAATGATGTTAACCTTGATGTGAAATGTTGAACTGTACTCTCTAAAATACAGCAATCTTCATGCACTGAAAAAAAATCTCAAGTTCATAAAAACAAATAGATTACCATTAGACATTGTAATCTAAATAATTTCAGCTGGAAATCACTATACATAAACCCAAAAGGAACTGAGGTATTGCTTATAGGCGGATTGCAACGCTTGATAGTTCCTCTCAGATTAATAGCACCTCATCTCTGAAAGAATATTCATCAACATTAATGGGTTGGGCTCCAGGCTTCTGCCATCATTGTATTTCTGATTATTGAGGACTCATAAAGATACATGTGCTGTGAATAACTAACCTAACTAGTCTTCAGCCAAACTGAAAAAGAAGGAAGTGCAGATTTGGATGGTCTGCAGAAGTCTCAGTTATCTGAAATTTGAATATATTATTCAATTTTTTTACAACCTTTACCTTAATTGACAATAGAAACCACTGCACAGTAAAAATATATATATATAAACATGTATGTTTTGAAGTACATAAATTTTTATTAACTATTTGATAAGACTTCAAGCGTGGCTTTTCACTATGCAGTACAAGGCCTTTCGCATCTGGACAACTAGAAGTGGAGAAGACCACAAGTTGTATTTCTCTGTGTCTCACAATAACTTTAGCTAAATAAATAGGTATTTGCACTGAGATTTTGTTTAGCCAATTCCATGGATGATTCAGTTGTGAAATTTAGATTAGGCTTCAAAGCAAACTTTAATTCATCTCCAGGCAGAGTAATTTCCTCTAGTGCTCTAGGCTATATCTATAGTCAGTTAGAAGCATCCAATAACTATGGCATTTCTTATCCATGTAAACATAGCCTTTTTTATAGAAAACAAGAAAAGCTGATGGGCATTGACAGTTCATCTTTCCTATTAACTGGGAACTACAAGTCTTTAGTGGCTTGTAAAATTAGGCTGGTCAGTTTTTCCCAGTCTAAAATAAATTCTTAATTTTCTTCAGTTATATGCATTTTAAAGAATTAATGAGGATTTAATAAATTAATTGCATGTGCCACTCACATAAAAATGGACTATGTATTACACATAACTATATTATTTATTTTTTTTTTCTAATTAAGGGAGTTAGAGCTCTAAGTTAGATGAGTACAAAGCTTTCACTCAGCTCTCTGGAGTCTATGACATAGTATTTAACTACAATATCACCTATGATATTTCTCACAGAATAGATGATGCTGTCTGACTAAGGAGCTATTCAACTCTCTATGCCTTTTTTCAGAGTGTGGATCTCTTGCCATCTCCAGCATTGTCCCAGGCTCTCAACTGCTAGAGAAAGCCTTGACAGCAGTGAAAACCCATCTTTTCCCCCGTCACAGCTTCAGGGATGGGACAGTTGTTTTGGCTGTAGATTAAGAAAAACTCATAAGGGGCTGATACCTGTCCTGAAGAATATTAACCAGAATGCACAGATGTTGGCAAATAAATAAGCAACAATGTCTTATGACTGTATCCAATACTTTAACAACAAAAATGACTATGAGTCCTTACTGCAGTCTATTCTCCGCACACAATATTTCGGTGCAGAACCAATAGGGCCTGCAGTGAGGATGTGGTTTTCTGACTTCCGAGCAGGAAGCCAGGTCATGGCTGAGATAATTAAGGGAAGCCTCTGAATGAGGCACTAGACCAAGCTAAAGGACAGGGGGTTTTACCTTACTTATTATGAGTATCTTTACTGGTAGAGGAAAGACTGAACCCCAGGTTTTGCCAGAGAACATTCATTGGTTGATGTTTAAATAGGATCCAGACCATTAAGCACTTTTGAAAGCCAGTTGGAAATTGCAGCTGCCACCACCTACTAGGGGAATCTTCTCCGTTTGCCTTCAAGGCTATCTCTACTCAAGGGGAATGGAAAGGGTGCCGATCAAAATGCTCATCAAATAAAAGACCTTACTGTTGTAGCTCAGTCAATCAGAAATCTGTTTCCTGGAGGAGAAGTAGGTTTTCTTCTGATACATCTTTATTTCAAAGAAACTAGGGGCAATGCCAATATAATGAAGGCTAGGAAGCTATAAATAGAACGAACTCATGTCAAAGATGCATCTATTTATAAGAAAGACAAATAAAAGTATTTTTGTGTCCCAAATAAAATGCAAGTGGGCTTGTAGATGCTATTGCTCATCATGGCAACAACATCTTTGTGGATGAAAAAATACATGAGTCATGTATTCCTTAATCGAAAAGCATGAAGATTGCATTTCTTTGAGGTTTTGGGAAAAAAAGTAGAAATTGGAAAAGTAACCAGGCAATCACTAAAAGCTATAAACAGAATCAAGAAGGAAGTTAGGCCACTGCTGCTGAGTATTACCAACGAATCAGCCACTTGGGTTTTTTAAGTTATATGTGAGGGTCATGAGCCATGGAAACAACAACTTGCAAGCACTGTGTGAGGAGGAGCATGCCTGATGCCCCCCAGCCCCAGATCTGGGGTGCACACAGAGGTGCATGTGTTGTACTCTGTGTGCCTGCAGATTGGCCATGACATGTTCAAGTATTCCACAGATGGGAGCAGGCTCAGGACAGCTGAAATGTCCAGAACACTTGAACCTAGTCCGGAGGCCAAAATATCAAAATAAGCTAGTTAAAAAGTAAAACTATTGAAAAAACATGATGGAAGGTAAAAGGATAGTGGAAAAAGGAAGGAATCAAAAATACTTAGAATCCTAATTTAATGAACTAAATTAAAAAATAGTAGACAAACATCTTGGTTTATATTTCCAAGCTCTTTAACTTTCCTGGTGTGGCAGAGCCCCTCATGCATTTTCACTGTTGCATAAGCACAGAAAAGTTTCCTTCCCTTCCTTGTCTATATTCTGGCTCCGTACTAAAAAAAACTACCAAGAGCGATTTATTTCCTGTGTGAGTCCAATCTTTTCCTCTTTTCTTTATGACAATTTTTTGTGGACTTTTGAGGACAGGACCCATCTATGGGGCCCATCTATGTTTGACACTTGTCTTGAAGTTTCAATGTTACAGACCCTAAGTTCACCTAATAATATAATATTTAGCATGATAAAACACAAATGATCCCATATGCCTTTGTGCTCTACTATCATCATCACTATTTTGATCTCCATGGCTGTCTGAGCAAAGGAAATATTCAGGCCCTATATTCAATCTTTTACTTCAGTCTTTACCTCAGTCTTGATGAAAAATGTTTTATTAGTGTAATGCAATCTCTCCTGAACTAACTTGCAAGCGTAAGAGCTTTTGATGATCTTGAATTTGCTCAGTGACTGTTCAGGTGATGCAGCTGTGGCTGCCAATGTAGGAAAAATACTGATATCTCTTTAAACTATTTTTTTTAATCCCACACTATCTTACATGCAAAAACATGAAAACACACTCCAAAATTGACTTTGCTTGTCTTCAGGCAAAGAATTTCCTCACTCAGCCCAAATATATACAAATTGTTCTGGAGAAGTAAAATTCCAATACAGGCCTTAAACATATATTCTTGAAAACCCCAAAATATTTCCACAAACAGCTGAAAATCTGGCTGACAGTCTAAGGACTGAAATAAGCTGTTAATTAAAGTGTAAACGAAATAAGCTGTGAATACTCTGTCAGCTATAGTGTTAATCTGAAATTTATTTCCTCTTTTTTTCTAGTTGAGCATTGCTCAGAATACCCCCACAAAACTATTGCATATGATTTCCAGTTCACGTATCAAGTTTTGCAGACTTTCCACTTCTGCATCATCAGTTTTTCTTGAATTATTCAGTTCCTTCAGATAATGGCTACCAGCATGCTGTACATGCAAGACTATTGTGTTATAGCTTCACTTATTTCGTTCCATGTCCTAGTCATTTTTAAATTTAGATTTTTCTAAATGCTTTTTTAAATTTGTGTTGATGCCTGGTAAACAAGCTGTGAAGGATCAGTCACCATTAACACAATCTGTCTATCCTGCACCTGAGAGCCCTTGAAGGGAATTTCCAGTGTGACGCTGCAGGGTGTCTTGGCTTTTTGGAATGCTACAAAGCAAACTGTAAACAGTCTTCATTATGCCAGCACAAGCAACAGCTTTGGTACCATTTTCGGCTGAATCTGCTTCACAAAGATTCAGTGAATGACAGTTGTTCAGGAATAGTAGGCGCTGTTTACCATCTTGCTTTAACACACTGTAGTTTTCCTAAAAAACTTAAATAACAAATCAATTGTATTTATCGTATTATTCTGGTTTTCAGCCTTATGATAAGAATCATTCCAAAAATAATCAAGTCTGTTTTAACTCTTGTCTTTCCATTATAACTTCAATAGTTCTGAGAATGCTCCTCAGCAGCATACCTTTTCTAGGTACAATGGATTCATCATCACCCTCAAAGGCAACAAGCCTGTCTGATTTGCTTTCAAGTGAATAAGGTACAACATATTTCTGGAAAACTCTGTCTTGGCACACTTTCTGTTCAGGAGCCGACACTGATGACTCAACCTCACAGTCACTTCTTGGCTTCACAGATAATCATCTTAACCCTCTTCAAGGAAATTGTGTGAACATCAGCCTATCTGGTTTTGTATTGTTCTCCATCACTGCACGTGGTATGTCTCTGATGTATGACTAGCAATGATCAGGTGAATCATGTCTCTGAAGACATATTTTTCTCTAGATTTTTTCATCAGACTAAGGTCTAGTTGGAGTTTCCTAAATAAAATTGCCATAGTTATAAGAGAGCCATATAACCCAAGGAAGAGGGCTGGTTTCTTCACATACATTTTGTATGGGATAATATAAGAGTATGACCCTATTATTCCTTCATTTCATCATCAGCTGAACAGGTTGATTCAATAACTGAAATCTGTTCTTTTTTTACATGCCATGTTTAAATACATAATTCCCCTATGTTAGCTGAAGGACCCAGAACTGCTTCCCATCTTTTGGGTCTCTACATATTTGAGCTTCAGCTCCAGTCCTGCTCCAATTTATGGTGGAGTCCTACACATCACCCTTTCCCTAAGCATTGGTTATCTGGATAGGGAAGGCGGGTATTCAGGCAGTAGAAGTGTTTTGAAACAATCCAGTCAATTTCTCAGTCTAGATGATCATACAAATCCAGCTCCTGAATGATTAAGGTATGCCTACCCAGCCACCCATCTTCTGTACAGCTTAAACAGAGGCCATCTGCCTTCTTCTCTTGTAGTCCTAGAATATGTCACAATTTAGGTATTAAAACTGTAGTGGCAAGAGAGAAAACTCAGTACTCTTACCTTTCACAGTATTTGAGCATTTCTTGCTGAGTTACCAGAAGAAGTTCAAAACTTAACAAATGACCCTAGAATTCATGCTGTCCTTTCTTTCCTCTTTTTTTTTTTGTTTCTTTCCCTCCACTCTGTCTAGCATATTTGTTGCCAAAAATCATTGTCACTTTGTCTTGGATTAGACAAATATGTTAGGTGGAAAGCACTC
>VZRL01002029.1:406307-455514 GCA_013397895.1 Origma solitaria
AAAAAAAACCAGGGTCCCTTCCTTCTCACTCCCCCGTAGGAGAGCTGGGGAAAGTTTCAAAACATCCCGCGCTGGCGGCAGAGCTCCCAGCTGCGGGACACAGTTAAAGCTACAGGACCATATTTCTGGTCAAGCATACAAAACGATAGGGAATACAAGATATCATTATGCCACCCCAGGACATACTTACAGGTTGTAAAAACCTTTGGTTGATTTGGAGAAGCATACCAATGGCAAAGCTAAGCCTGGACCATTCTGCCCTCGATCCTCTGCTCCAACTGTGCACTATACATAAACTCTGACATTACGATGTAAGAGAAGTTTCAGACAATGAGCAGAATGCTTCTTTGGAAGAGTGAACTCTTTTCCTTCTACTATGTATGTATTTGGCTAACAATAATTTTAACTACAGAGCAGTGAACACTAAACTTATGTTCATATTTTATTACGTGCATTGCAGTTGCATAGGTTTTATGGTACCATTATTCAACATATTCAGCTAACAGAAGTTTCAGATGCATAACTTACCTGTGATTTTGCTTTAAATTAAATCTAGTAATTCAAATTTTTTTCTAACTTCTCATTTTTCATTAAATCCATACAATTCTTTAAAATTTAATAATGTAAGCTTTTTGGAACCATTTGAGAATTGGAGTTATGTTGTTAAAACACTGTGCAAATAATTCATATGATCAGACTAATATAACTTTAGTGTTATAGGCACTTTTAAAATTTTGAGATTGCAATTCAGCTACCAGAAACCCATAACCAATTGTCTTCATCTGGTTCTGGGTGACTGCTCCTTATATAATGTATTACTCAGGATGTCTCTTGCTCTGGGAATACATTATAGTATACAAAATAAATTAAGTTGCAGATTTACCTGAAAACTTCCTTACTGTATTTTCTGCTGCAATGTGATTGCTAGGTTATGTTTGCAATACTGTATATGCTGTCTACAATGCAGGGAGAGGGCTCAGTGGCTCAGTTATACGTGAAATATCTTCCTGAAAGATACAAATATGTGGAATTCATCTCATTGGTATTGGAGCTACCCCACCACTCTCGAGCAGAGCTGCACCCAGTGGTAATGGGACCGTTGTTATCAGGTGAAGATTTACCCTGAGGGCAACATGCTGCCTTTGCTTTGCAGGAACCATTTATTGATTTCAGAAGATATTGTCTGAAATATCTGTTAGTCTTATACAGCTCCTACTTTAAAGTACAACTGGCAACTTGGTGTTATTGTGCAAACTGGTTGTCTTGTGAAAAAATAAGCGCATTACATTCAGTTTGGGCTATTAACTTTCATATGAATTTAAACCTTACGCTATTTAAAACACTCTTACATTATTTTACCCATATATACAGTCAGAAAGCACCCGTGGGGTGACCCTGCTTTTAAAATACTTATCTAAATAGATACACATGCAGCTGTTGCCACGTGTTCTTTGATGACCTCCTCATCCTAAGGATCAGGAATGACAAAAATAGAGGGGGGAAAAAAGAAGAGTGGAAGAAGGTGTGGGTGTGAAGATGCAGGAAATGTCATGGGCTAGCCAGGTAACACTCACTGTTTTCCCAGTGAGTCAGGACCTCTCTGAAGAGCCACTTGAAATATGGAAATCTTTTGATAAAATGGGAGCCACATCACTGTCATAGCATGCAGAATCATGCAACCAAGGACAACGAGATCAGAACTCCCGTGACAGGTCTGCAGGCCAATTGCCCCAAATTTCCACTTATTAGTAAATATTGGATGGCTAAGGCTTTGAGGACAGATCTTAAGCCCCTTCCTTTAAAGAAAGTAAATTTCAGAGAGGGTTAACATTCAGACACAGTAATAATTGATGCTCTGGCTCGCCTTTGAAAATCTTTGCTGCAACATCTCTGCCTCCTTTCCTTCTGTAAAACAAAAGCAGCAGTTATTTGATCAGGTTATTCTGAAGATTGCCTAATGCCTTGAAGGTGCTAAAACCCTCATAAACAAGAAGCAACCCAACTTGGCAAGTGATAGGCAGTGCACCCCTGTTTTTTTACCTGTAACTTACTGTTTACAAGTCTGATGATTGTGGGGTTTTCTGAAATGCTTATTGTTGTGGATTAACCCTGTAGGCAGTCAAACACCACACAGCTTCCATCTCTCTCCCTCTGCAGTGGGATGAGAGAGAATTGGAAGGGCAAAAGTGAGAAAACTCATGGGTTGTGTTAAGATGTTTTAATACTCAAAAGAGGAAAAGGTAAAATAAAACGGAAAGAAACAAGAGGCACAAAAATCAGTTGCTCACCACCAGTAGATTAACACCCACCCTGAGCAACAGCAATCTGGCAAAACTCCTCCTCATGGTAGGAGCTACGATGAAGAAAATGATCTCTACTGCAGCCATAGCTAGTACACTTATCCAAAAAGAATTAAATCTCACATGTTCGTATGATTACCTGAGTACAAATCCACATTTTATTTGCAAATAAATGTCATGAACTTGCAGTGAAAGTTGACCATACAGATTATTTTATTATTAAATTATTATTTAAAAAAGGTTTGCATAATAAAGTATAGACTTCTAAGCATCAATTAGATTTTTAATGAAAACAACCATTAGAAAATTACTCAAATTTTGCTTTGGCTAAAGGATGAACCACAAAAGTTGGCATAAATAATATATTTAGAACATTTTAAATACATTTCTGAGTGAAAAAAAAAGGCAAAAAAAAAGGATCACTGTCCCAAAATGAACACAGAAAACTTCAGAAAAATATATCAATGCTGGGCATAGAGTATTAACTCATGCAATTTTGGGAATGCAAAATATTGTTTCGTGGAAGGGAATTCTTACCTTTTTTGTACTCACTGATGGGTTCTAAAATACCCTAAAAGAGATGTTGTAGCTTAATGACAATTGCACCATACACCTGAAAAGGAATAGAAGCCTAAGAGATGAGATGGAAGGAAGTCCTAGAAGATGCTTTAACACCAATAGCAAATAGTGTCTCCTTACTTGGACCCCTGGCAAAAATCTGGCCTTAAAGATGAAGTGTCAAGAACTTATGTTGAATTTAATGGTACCAGAACCTTGGTCATAGTGTTATGTTTCTAGAAGAAATAAAAAATATTCAAAGACAGGTGATGAAAATGGTTACAGACTACACACAATTTCTAAGTGACTGAAGAAACCAAGACGATATGATCCGCTTAATTAAAAACAAAAATCCAAAACAAACCACAAAAAACCCCAAAACTAAAAAACCTCCAAAAACAAAAATCAAAACAAAACACGCATACACACACACAAAAAGAAAAAAAAGCAAGAAAAACCCCAAACACACACATCAGAGGAAATATGTTTCGTTCTGCTAAAACAACAGAAGTTGTTCAGAAGGTCAATAAGATGCTCCTATTCATCCTGTAACAATGCAAGAACAATAAGTTCTGATGAACTAGAAAAGCAATATACTTTTGCACAGTTTGCAATTAACCTGTGGAACTGGCTGTCATGAAATATCAGTGCGCTCAAGAGTTTAAGAGCCTTTGAAAAAGAGATGACATTTTATCTGAGTAATGAGAACATCCACAGTTACTTTGGTAAAAAAAAATTAATTTGAACAGGATGCTAACTTTCAGCATATTAACCAATTTTCATCTAAGGGATTGAAATAATTTTTGGCTGGAAAGATCTTTTAAAGATTGTCTGTGCATTTCACGCATAATTTTGTAGTGCCCACAGCCAGTCAGACACTGAGACCACAATTGTGCAGTGTTGCATAGTGACTAGATTGTCCGCTGGCAGTGTCCTGCACTCATTGTATTCAGAGATCAAAGATTTCCACACTGTGTAACACTATATTCTTCTTTTTTTTATTATTATTGCAAAGCACACAGATTCCTTCTGGAACACTTTGCAGGCTCTAATTTGCTACTGGTTTTAACTTTCTAATATTTTATGGATTTCAGAATATAATTAAACTTTTAAATGGCAGAATTAGTCTACAAAAGATGGAAGGCTCTATTCCAGAGTGTTAATACATGCAAGATTTTGGTCTCAGTCTTGCTTCCTGCTTACTACAAGAAAAATAATATTTCATTTCTTCTTATCAGTACAATTCACTGTTTTACCTATTGTGTCTCCTACATTCTATGACATGACTTTCTCCTGTGACTATTCTTACTCCAAACTTTTTTTTTATTGAACACAATGGAAGCTTTTTTCAGTCCACTCTCTCTTTCCATGGTATTTCATTGTCTGGTTGTTTTGTGAGGAATGGTAAATGTGAGAAACTGTTCATTAAAATAATCCTTTCAGTTCCTACATGCTTTAGTTCTACCGATACACACACACACACACACACGTACAGAGACATGCATTGTACTTGCAGTTATCAAGATAAAAATATAAACTTTCTTAAGTCTGCTCTATCCCTACACAGAGGTGTTAAGTTTTTACATTTTTTTTCTCAGTGAAAACTAAGTCTAGGCAGGAGAGGTGAGCAAGGGGACAAAAAAAGATTTTTTACAAATTTCAATATTTTCCTATTGAGCAGAAGAAAAAAGGGTTTCAGAAGTCATTTCAGAAGGTGAAAGGCTGGAACAAGCAGCCAAAAGTACTGATGTCACAGTGCTTTTCCTTGTTGAAACTAAAGGCTTGACCCTTAGCCTTTCATTTCTCAAGTAACTGACTTAACTGCAACCTATTGAACTGTTCTGGAAATGCTTGTCTAGCAATTTAATCCAGTAAAATAATTTGAATAGCTAACTAGATAACAGAATGGAACTGGGCCCATAAGTGGAATTAGGATACTTGCCTGTTGCACAGGATGACTGGAGGCTTCTGCCTGACTCCAACTTTGCCTTTTTCTCTGGTTTGTTGATTATTCTGTTCAGGTAAAGGGATGCTGAGGTCTTTAAAGCTTTTGCTCTGACTTACCCTTTTAAAAAGTCCATTTCTAATGGCATTTTATGGAAAGCAGACTCCTAAGACTAAATTGCTATCTTTGTTGTTGCTTCTTAACATCACATTCATTTTAAATGTAAATGAGAGTATCTGAGTATTTGATGAAATTATCATTGAAACGACATGTTCCTTAACCCCATTAAATCTGCATTTGCAGATAAAAATATTCTGTTGGAAAATTCCCGAATGACTTTTATTGTCAATACATCCTGTTTTCCTGTTTTCTTTTAGAGCACCTAAAATAACAATACATTTCACTCTGCATTTTGCACACTCCAGAGTTCTATCCCAGTGTTCATGAGCCAATATTTTCATGTATTTTTATTTGTAGTACAGGCATTTTAGTTGCTGTTTTATAGAATAACCTTCAAATATAGTATCCAGATTAAAAATACTGTGGTAAAATTCTGCAAGACATTTTAGTGCATTTATGGTCCTAATACAATTAAGGTGCAATGATTTGATTGAAAAAACTGAGTATGCGTTCATGCAAATGATTGTTGACGACTCAAACTCATAACATGCCCAGGCAGATACTGTGTAATGTGGAAACTAGACAGCTGCACGAAGACGTGAGCTGTCTGTGGCAAAACACCTCCCCTACCTAGGATCTTCTCAACATTCAGTTACATTTTAGACAGTAAAGGAGGTACATTAAGATAGGGTGATGGCAGAAATACCCCTTTCAATAAGAGCTAGTTTCCTATTTTGCAATCTTCAGGCTGACTAGTATCTCACTTAACACAAAATTCCACTGGTTCGCAGGAGTTAGGTGCTACAGAACATGAATAAAGTGGTAGGATTGTGTCTGCTATGAATTTTGACAGAAAATATTCTGGGCTCTGCCATTTTCTTTGGAAAAAATCTGAGCCCTTGCGGTCATATATAGAATTAATACCACATAATTGGCCAAAAGCATCCTTCTTCAGCTTATCAGCATCTATCATGTAAATCCAACTGGATTTGAGGAGATGGACAGAGATTGTCCCCTTCCCTGCTGCTGCCTCTATGGAAAGTCTCTCTAGAAAAAGCTCCCTGGGGTGCCCCATTAGCTTAAAACATACTGCATGACTTTTTTTCCTGTTGCTGCTTTTCTTTTGTTTTCCAGCCAAAAATCTTCAAAAGCTTTTAAACAACAATTGGGCCAGAAGAGATTGTTGTCTGAATTTAAAGAGAATAAAAATCAGCAGAGACTCCTGTACACATGATTTCTTTCATTCTCTATTTCTTGCATTAAGCCAATTACTTAATGGACAGAAAGTTATTTTACAATCCTTCAGAGTGTGAGACAGATTACAGAAAAATCTCCCTAAGCAATGGAAAACAATGTATAAATAATAAGAACCTAATCATTCCCTTTAATGAAAAACTGCTCACAAGGGAGGTAAGATAGGCATGCACACGCACTAAAATTAAGTCATCCTACTTACATGCTCATGTCCCCGTGAAGCATGCTCTTCAAGCACCATGCTGAAACTTAAATGCTGCTATGCCTCATGATCCAAGACATATGTAGGGAGAAGACAGTGCTGCACTTGTGTCAGCTCGTTTTGGCAGCTCTCCTGACTACAGAAAACAAGAAGAAACTTTATCGTGCTATTTCTGTTTTGACAAATTCTGCAGAAGCCAGACATTTCTCCTGCCATCAAACCCCTCCCCCCACACCAAATGAAAGAAAAAAGAGGAAAAAAAGTAAAACAAGCAAACCCCAAACAATAAATCAAGCCAAACCCAAACCAAGAAGACCCAGAACAGCTGAGGAAGCCTAACACTTGCATACTTAGGTACAGGTGTAGAGAAGACTACAGGAGTCTAAACTCTTCTGATATTAACCCCGTTGTACCACTGTACAGTTAAGGCAGATGCAGGTTCTTGCTACTCAGCTGGGATTTGAAATGTCCAATTTTAAAGCCTCTCAATATCAGATGGGGTAGACTTCAGTATTCAGCAGCTTTTCCCCATGCAGTATTAAAATATTCAGTTTCTGGCTGTAAAGAAGCAGGAAGCAAGAGATGGAGAAGCAGGAACGAAGAGATGACAAAAACATTTTATATGCTTACCCAATAGCAGTACTATCTATCTTCTTTCTAGCTTCTAAACACAGAATTAGAATTTCTACTGTCATGAAAAATCATTTAATGAAAAAATATTCCAACGCTAGCAATCAGAAGGGGCAAAAACCTTGGATGGACCTGATAAATGTTAGCTGGATATATATATTTCTACCCAGAAAATCTGGATGCCAGTGTCAGGAAGTAATTTTGTAGTTTGACTTATTTGCTAAAACAGTATGAGTGAGCAAAAACCATTATGGAAAAACACTGATCTAAACCCTCACAAATACTCAGAAAATAGTGCTCAACCTCCTCCCTTTCCTGTAGTGTCAAATTATCTCCTTTTAATTCACATAAAATTTATACTGATTTTCAGAATATTTCAGTCAATTGTATTTCACCAACAGCTCTTGTCATTCTGCTTATGCTTTCTTGGGGTCCAACAGCAGCAGCTGTTTTGTTGGCAGTCATATGTTTTTCCCTAACACCTTGCTGAGCTGCATTTCCTTCCAGCACAGAATGGGCAGATATTTTCCAAAGTAATTTTATGCAGTTCTGTCCACATTTTGCTTGATTAAGTGAATGCTTGACAGAAATACCTTCTCAATTATGATGTTTTGAACCATTACAGCCTCTTTCAGGAGTTACATCAGCGGGTTCACCTGAACAGTATAAAGAGAATGACTAGTGAGCCATGGAGTGCAACCAGGGCATTTTGGTTTTAACAGGTTTAAACACATTACATAAAATATTGTTTTAAACAAGTGATCATTTTACTGCAAAAAAAATTGAAGATGGCAGGTGGGGTTGAGGGGGTGGAGGAGACAAAACTGGCATTTGTAAGGTGAAAGAAGGTGAAGGTAATGTTCTTCAAAAGCATGTTGTCCACAAAGGAGTGAAGGTGTGTGGGAGCTGAAGTTCACACTTTAAAAATGTTGATTAAGTATCTGCTTGTCTTGAATCCTTTCAAACAAATGGGGAAGCTCTCACTCACATCAGCAAGTTTTTACTACTATCTTCCTTTGGTATTTCTAAAATGTATAATTATTTAGTGCTGAAGATCTAAAGGAAGCAATATTTGACTCAAAACCTTTATCATTAGGCTATTTTGGGACTACTTAATGAGTATTAGGGCAAAAAAAAAAAGAGTTTCTGTTTTGTACCATCATACCTAGTTATGCAGTGAAATTAATTCTATGTTCAAAAGACATATTGAACACACCAGTCCACCAGTGTATTTATTTTGCACAGAATGTCTGGAGGTGTTTTTCTCTCACTTAATCTATTTGTGCTATATAAGAATATTGCATCCACTACCACCCTCTTTTAAGAATGTGAATATAGCACTTAATAATGAAGTTTGCGGCTCTCAGAAATTACTTTTTGTAGAAGAAAAGAGAAACTCCCCCACATAATTAACTGATGTGCTATTTTGCTCCCTAAATTCTCCTTTAATTTTTAGTATGCATTTATGAAAAGGAGTCAAAGCTGCCATAAGGTTTAGTACATTTCACTTGTACATTCTCTGTGAATTTATCACATGATAAAGAAAACTTTTCCAATATGAACACAGCTGTAACAATCCCCTCAGCTGTCACTGTTGCCCAAAACACTGTTTAGCCTATTTTCCCTACAGCTAGAATGGCTCCTTATGTTATTCTCATGTCTGATTGCTTTTCTAGCAGGCATTCCACTTTTGGGATCGTATTCCCTATTTGTTCATTTGATCATATACAGTGTGTATAACATACTGTATTTGGTTAAGGGACGTTTTTTGCTATTAGAAAAAGCACAATTTCTTTTATCATGCTCTTTCAAATGTATTGATTATACAGTCATTTAAACCTATGTTTGTGATACATATAATGAACATTTATGGAGCTTAGATAAGAAAACTGTTTGGGGCTTTTTTTTTTGTGGTATTGCATCTACTTTACAAAATGATATTAAGTTAAACAATAACTCAAAGACAGCCCTGACATAATTCTGTTATTTGTTTCTCTTGAAGTATTCTCATATAAGATTAATTTAGAATATTTCTTCATAGCACTTTTCAGACAGCTCTAAAAGACAGTTAAGCCTCTGTTTTTACTAAAGAACAAAAGCAAACACAATGTCACTCAGAAATTCAGGTGCCCTGTGGAGGTTTTTTTCCTGAGTACTGCTTTGGCTATGAGAACTGAGGTGTTCTCAGAGGAAAGCAGAGAAGAAAGCCTTTTTCAAGGGTCATTTCTATTAGCATCAACACCTGCTCAGTGGATTCTGGTTCACTCCCCACTTTCAGCTGCTTTTTCTTCCTCCTAGGTGCCTCCTCTGTTCATTGGTCATTGAATCACTTATTCTGGACAACACCTGTAACGTGACAGAGTCCAAGCACTAATCTAACACTGCCAGGTCCACCTCTAAACCGTGTCCCTACGAGCCACGTCTGCATGCCTTTTAACCACCTCCAGGGACAGTGACTCGACACTTTCCCTGGAAAGCCTGTTACAATGCTCGCAAACCCTTTGGGGGAAGAAATTTTTACTGCTATGCAATCTAAATCTCCCCTGGAGCAACTTGAAGCCTTTTCCTTTTGTCCTGTTGCTTGCACTTGGGAGAAGATACAGACCTCCATCTCAAGAGTTTCCACAGTGAACCAGACCAGAGAACAGGTGTCTATTAAAAATAACAGGTAATTTTTAACCTTTTTCATCGTGTGATTGTCTCACCATGTGGCCTCCCAGCTATGCTCTCCTAACGGAGGAGGAGTGCAGAAACAGAAGATGAGATGCCAGGGGACAAATACAGACAGAAAGAACTTAAGGTTGTGCTACTGCCGAAGCCTGTGGAAGTTTGGCCTGAGCCAACCTCAATGTAGATGGTGTCATAACACTGCATTTCCAACAAAAATGGGGTATTGGCCAAAACAGGCCTGAATACAAAACTTGAAAAAGGATTTATTCTTTGTCAGGAGTCATGTCTTCAATCATTTTTGTAAAGGAGCAGACATTCATTGGAGATATTTCCCCCGCTATCAGTTTCTGATGATTTTAATAAATGAAAACACAAACTGGTGAAAATGGCTGGAAAACAGTCAAAATAAGTACAAAAATGAGAAGCCTTAAACATCACTTTTCCCATTTTTCTGCTTGTCTTCATAAGGTAGCATGAATCAAAAGAACAGATCAGCAAATTATGAAATTGAAAACAGTGTTCCTTACCCATCTTGCTTGGTAGGCCAGGACACCATTACACTTGTTTATGAGAAATTTACCAGTGGATTCATTTAATCATACAGCGTAGTGAGTAGTTCTATTAGCCAGGCTTTCAATATTCCATTTTCCAGTTGTCCAACTGATGTAATAGGTGACAAGTGATAGTGGCAAGAGCATGCTGCCTGCTTTGATATGCAAGCTGCATGTTTGTCCTTTGAGAACTTGAGATTTTCTCCCTTCAAAACCCAAGAGCTTTATTTCAGGCATTGCACACACAAAGACATTACTGCAGCTGAACACAGGGCTGTGCAGCAGCTGAGTGTTGGTAACTGTTGGATCAGTTTTAACAAAAAACCAAATGCAAGCTGCTGTAACACATCTTTGCACTCCTTAATTATTTGCAAAATAATGTTAAAATCATTTTTCATACCCTACCAAGAGCTGGATTCTGACTTCAATAGGAATCTGAAACCCCTGCATTGATTTTTTCGTTATTCTTGCCTGATAACCCCTTCCTCTTCTGTCAAAATATTGCTTGATTCTTTTTCTTTTACACAGCTGTTATGCCTATTATGCATCTTAAACAAAGGCATGCTCTCCTTCTACAAACAGTGAAGCACATACTTAGTTTTAAGTTTGAAATTTGGATACAGAATTCCAAGTTGTTTCAGTTTTAGAACCCCCATAACAATCCAAAGGATTGGGTCCATAACCATGTAAAGATAAATACCAGAAACACAAATGAAAATACTTGAGCATATGCACAGCTTACTGTGGCATTACTAAGTCATTAGGGGTGATTGCTTTTGCCAGGAACCTAATATAAACATTAGATGATTTTGCATCTCCCTGATTGATCATACATTTGTTAGAGATGATGAGATGAATTTCATATTTCCATACAGCCTGAAAAAACTAATAAAATGGAATAGGAAGCTATGAAACAGAGAAGACCTTCTTCCAAACCCTGAAGGTCATTTCTTCATGAATACAGAAATGTACCATCTCTTGGTAAAAAAGTACAAATATATTCTGTAACATAATGCTCTGTATTTATATTTTAAACATTTTAATGAAATATTAAACAGATTCAGTTTGAGATCCTGTTATTAAGCTATAGGAAAGGTCATGACAGCAGAATGACTGCAATAGCTACTCTGAACAAAGTATCTTGTTATGCAGTAATGACACAAAGTTTTAACCTAGAGCTGATATGCAGTAACTAAAAATCATAAAATCGTAACTTTCTTCTTTCGTATTTTCTGTAGGCAATCTTTTTCTCAGTGGGGGACTGTGTGTGGGGGGGTTGTTCCTTTAAAATATTATGTTCTCAAACTCATCTCTTTCTTATCTTTTCCTTTATTCTTCCTTTCTAGCCCCTGTTTTTTCCTCTGCATTCTCCCCTCCCCCCAGCTCTCTTCAATTTGATCTCATCCATATGGTCTTAGACAAATTGGCTGCAAAAGATCTGGGTAAGGTGAGCAGATGTCCTGTGAAAAAAAGTCATCAGGGTGTCCATTTTTTCCCATTTCTTCATATTACACTACTCAGTTGCACAGTAGGGGAAAAATAATAGGCAATTTACATAAGAAATCCTTGGACAAACCTGTGTTAAAATACTGGAAAATAAACTTTTGCAAAAGTTTGTCAAAATTAAAAAAGAAAAACAAAAAAACATTGTTCATTCTTTGCAGTTATGCCAGCAGGTTGTCTAAAACATCTGCTCTGGTAATATGTCACAAGAAATAGCCTGTGCAGGTTAGGCCAGTACATAATAGAGGTAAATGTATTTTTAAATGCCAGGTTTTAAAGGAAGACAGATCCGCTTGGTATCTCATTATAAGGGAAATGGCTTTTCATGTCACCCCATCAGTAGTTGTGCAGCTTTGGGGAAAGTTTCAAAGGTTACGATCCATGCCTTTTAACTCTTAACTAGCTTACCATTTTTACAGTGAAAAAACTCTGGATGGTTTTAATTCCCAAGTAATAAAATTGACTCTTTGTTTGTCTGTAAAAAATGGAAGGGAATTTGCATTATATCTGCATAAGGAAAATATTTTTCCTATTTCTGGACAGAATAACCCCTTAAGGGAAAGTCTTTTGGGTTTCCTACCACAGGTATTTGCTTCTCTGCACGTTCATGTCCATATACATACGCGATTATCAAATATCTTTTTGGGCTGATTCTGACTTAATGGCAGCACACCACTGAAGTAAAATCACTGATTTCCCTAAAAGTGCCTCGTCACATCAGTGAAGCATAAATTCAGCTTTCATAAAGCTTTGGCTTTCTCTGAGGGCTGCAAAATAAACCTGTCAGAGGTCAATAATTCTTGAATAAAACTGCAAATTTTGGACCTAAATTCAGTAAGTAGCTAATATGTGTTCTTCAATTAAGTATGTTTGCACAATTTTGCATAAAGAGAAATATTTAAGTGCCCACTCATATAATTTACTGAACCATGGATTATCCAGCAGAGTACTTATAAGTGATACAAGGGTCCTGACTGAATTGAACATTTATACATATGATTCCCTTGGAAATACTTCAGATCTTGCAGTTCGGCAAGTACTTAGAGATTCTGTGGAATCAGATGCATATCCTTATGTCTACAACAGCAATAGACATTAATTTCCTTTTGCTTACACTGATTGTAAACATATAATAAAAAATAAAACACAAATTACACTGACCCAAGTAAGAAGATAATATCTTCATGGGTGGATTATGGTAATCTCTGAGGTCAAAGTGCTATCATTTTAAACAGTTATTCATGGGGAAACACCCAGATTCTTACCAGTTTTGACTAAATTTTTAGTGGGACTTCAAGTATATATTTCTGGTTAAACACTTAGAGAAAGCAGGCTCATACTAGAATCAACCTGCACAATTTTACATTTACTACCAAAAAGTCCTTGCTCTGCCCAAAATTCTGGAGAAGATTTTTAAAGATATCCCTGTGCACTCTTATTGACTCTTCTGGAGTGGCTCCAGCTCTGGTTTTTCACATGCAAAAATCTTGTATTGTGAAAGCTTTTTCTCTTGTGGGTATATTTACAAAATAGTAACACTCAAAATATTTTTCAGACTAGGATGATTATTTCTTCTTTGCTTGAATTATCTTTTGATTGAAAATGAACATAAAAAGCTTCTCCATCTTTCACCTTTTAATAAAGCATTGTTTTCTATGTTAAAAAGGTTGAACATATTTTAAAACCACAAAAAAGAAATGTGAGAAATAAGGAAAATGAATCATGAAGTATAAAAATGTGTCAGAAAAATAGGACCTGATTATCTGGGGAGGCTTCTGCTTTGCATTGATATTACATAATAGTACTCTGGTCTGAACTACTCTCAATTTCTTAACCAAATTACCCTTTAAATTACCAAGCAAGGGCCATATGCTTCCCTCATTTATGCTGCGCATATCTCAGATTTTCACTTAATTTAAACAAGAGAGACATGATAATTGTCTCTTTAGCTTAAAGGAAACCCATGTGCTCTTCTTTTACTGCAATTTTCTCAAAGTTACCATGGTGAGAAACAATTTTTCACAGAGTCCTCCTGATCTCTGACTCAGTCTAGAAGTTGTTCCTTTTTAAGTTCTTTACACCATCATCTTTCTAGTCAAGGACTAGTCAAGAGTCTTTTCCAGTGTTTCACAATGGCTACTTTATTTTCCTAAGGACAGTTATGGATGGATGAGTAGCATTTGAGAGAAGAAAAACAGTAAGTTTTAAAAATTAATTTGTTTCTAAAAATTAATTTGTTTCTAAATTCTAAATTTGTTTCTAATAACTCAGCAAGACCACAAAGATTAGTAATGCACCTAAAATTATGCATAATGTTTAGGTAACTCACTAAACTTGGGTTAATTTCCTTAAAAATGTTGTAACTGGACAGGTGTCAGAATGCACAATTTAAGACTGCTTATGTTCATATGTCTATAATTTTATCACGTGAATTTTTTTCTTGCTGTATTTTCACAAGATTTGTGGTACTGAAACATTAGGTCCACTGTGCCAGAGTTGTTTTTCTAGTGGTGCTGCTTTGCATCAGAGAACCAAAAGGGTAAAACCTCTAACAGGAACTGAGGTTAGCCAATTGCATAAATCATATTAAACTGTTGGGCAGTATTAGGTTTGTTATGCTCCATTTCTTGCCTCCACAATAAAATTTCCTACTTTTATTTCCTTAAAAGGTTAATAGATGTAGTGTAAAATGAGTGTGAATAGGTTGAATTAGGATTTAGCTGCAATGGTTTATGGACAGCTAGACGCTGGTCACTAAAAAGCAGCCTTCTTGATAAAATAGTTACTCTGGGTCTAGGGAGGGTGAAGCAATAACATCTGTTTCTTGACTTCCAAAATTTCTCATAGGACAATCTATGAATCTCTGTTAATTTCAACCCAAATAGTGACATGGAGCACACCTCTTTCAATGTTAGTACCTACCTTGTTCTAAGTCAGAGAAAACAGAATGCCATTAAATTGTGATGGTTTCTATTTGTGTGGGAATACACAATTTGAGTTGGTCATGTCGGAAGTAAGACCAAATTCTCCAAATCTTTCTGTGGGGAGCTGACCTGAAACTCTCTTATCAGGAGGAGTAGATTAACACATACTAGTTAATGAATGTTTTATAAGGCAGAGCAAGTCCTCACATTTTCCTCTCTAGTGTACAGATCTGTCATTCTTTTATAGCACTATAGCAGAAATCTCTTTTGCTCTCTATGCCACCATGCTCTAGGGTCAGACATCCAGCTGGGCCAAGTGCTTTGGTGTAATGGTTCTGCTGTTAGGAATGTGCTCCCTGGTAGAAACTCACATTTCAAAGGATTGTTTCCACCCATTCCTTCCAAGTGCTGCAGCCAGGCATGGCAGCTCCTGCATGGGCAGCACCGAGCTGCTCATCGAGTTATGAAGGGATCCAGCTCTTGGCTTCTCACACACTGGAAAGGAGAATGTTGCTTTCAGGAACAGACAGCCAGAGGAGAGATAGAGATGAGTTTTGAGCTTGATATCTCATTCAAATTTGAAGATGAGCCAAACAAAATGGAAACTGTAAAATCAAGAGAAAGACACTGAGAAGTGGAGGGGGAAAAGGCACTCAGATGGGTTGGCATTGCACGTTTATTTTTTTTTCTTCTGCTTCAATATAATTTTTCAGTAAGCTAAAGCAGAAGGATACTTTCCAATGATACTTTTAAAGCTTCAGTGTCCCTAGTTTTTGTTATCCTTGAGCAACAGAGCATATCTGTATGGAATTACCAATAATCTTGATGTCATGAGTGATGTTTTTAGGCCTGCATATTTTTTGGGGGGGGTGGAGGGTAGGTTTTAAACTCTTGCCCATCAGCACTGTTCTGTGAGCCTGAAGTAGCTGGGTCCCCCATTTTATAACAGACTTCAGGAAGACAGTCTGTCCTCATAAACGTGTGGCAGAGGTCAAAGGATGCCAGTGTTGTCCTATTGGGCAAAATCCTAAATAAACCTTAAGACTACATAGAGCAATCAGTTGGCACCCAAACTCAATCCATGCAGGGAAGGAGATAAGGGACAGTACCATATCTGTGTCATGAGCAACTCAAATTGTATTAAAGTTATGGCTAGGAGGGCAAATCAGTAGCAGAAGTCTGATTTTAAACAGAGCCAAAACCAGGGCTTTATATCAAATTTTTCTCTGCCACTTTCACAAATTGTGTTTAATTTCCTACTTTTCAGTCCATTCACAATATACCATTGCAGGAATCAGTCCTTTGCACCCACTATGGAAATCTGATGGCAAAAGGCCAGTTCAGTGAAACACCATAAAAATATTCTCAACAGTCATTTAGGATTCTATCTTAATTTCTTTTGTTGCTCTGGTTTACTGAATTCAATTGCCTTGAGCAACACTTTGGTAGATAGCGGAGATCTCCATGGCAAATCCAGAGACACAATCAGACTGCCATTCTCATTTTCGTCAACAGACATTCAACTTTCCTCTTTCATCATGTGTGTTCAGTCCATATATGAGGATAACATGTGGCACTGCTTGTGTAATGATGTGTGTGTTTGTTATTCATGTGATAGTTGAATATGTCTGCCACAGTTATTCAACACTATTAAAAAAAAAAAAATAGTTCACTTTTGAGTGTCATGGGCTGGTGGAGAAGAATGACACTGGAAAGGTTCAAAGAGTGTGAAAGGCAGCAAAAAGGATTTATATGCTTCATTTGATTTAACATACTCATTTCAACAATTAGCAGGTTCATTCAGTGTGGATCTGTGGTACTGCTGCAGCACTTGTGCAAATTACTTGGTCTGTCTTCGGTGCTTCTCACTTTCCTTTCTACCATGAAACAACAGCCTTCACCTTGTGTACAACAGGCCCTAACTTTTGTTTTGGCATATGGTCAAAAGGAGATAAACTCCTTTCACTCTTTGTGCAAGTCAATATTATGGCAAGTAAAATGGAATTTTGTGGTTATCCTGTATAGCACTCTGTATTCTGTATAGTACTCCTGTGGTAATCATTTTGTCTTCTGATTACCTCAAGAACAGTAGGACATATACAAACCACAGGATGGGGATGTGGATCTCCATCACATGCATGTCACACACACACAGATGACAGGATTATCAAACTGATGGCAGAATTAATTTTGTTAACTTTATCTGTGGAGGAGGTGAAAAATATGCAGCTGGTGAATAAATAGTATGAAGAGATAATAGAATTACTCAGCCTCATTAAATGGCTACACATTGTGCTATTTAGTAATTCATTCAATAGCAAGGTGTCTTGAAGAGCAGGTAGAATAGATTATTAACTGTAGGGGGACTGCACACATAAAGACATAACTGTTAAGGGGAATCAATGCATTCTGCTCAGCACCATATGCATAGAGACACAGAACAGTTATTATTACAACATCATCTCAGCTTGTTTAACACAGCTATCCCTGTCCTTTCACTTTGTCCTCTTTTCTCTGCCTTCCTCCTTTTTCTTTTTACAGAATCTAACTCTATAAAGGAACACAACAAAATCTTTCCAATTGAAATCTCACACCTCTCCACCCTCCTTAAGAAAGGAATGCATGCTATCAACAATACACATTAATCAGTTACAAATGAAAGTAATAATAATCTGCCATGCTCTTCTGCCTATTATCATAAGTAGCATGAAATGATAATTTAATAGTATGCAGTACTTCACTTCATCAATAAAAGTATCCAAGCAGCAAAGCACAAACAATAACAAGTGTGCAGCACAGTCAATTCTCATTGCATCCCCAGGACCTGGTTCATTTTTCATCAGCTGTAATGCCAGCTTGCCAAGTCACAGAAGGGAGGAATGAAAGCTGCAACTTCAGCCTCACTAATGTGTGAGAGGGAAGAAGGCTGCCACTTCCTTAGCACCGCCTGCCTGAAAAGTTGTAATGGCCCCATGGTGTCACCAGCAGGGAATCTACTATCACCTTCTGCTGCTGCTGTAGTGCTTTTTTCCAGTCCTATACAGCTGTTGAGAACAACTAGCTCTTCTGTTTTTCATTGTCTTATCTCACCTTGGAAATGAAGATTCTTGTGTTTGTCTCTTACTGCATGGAGGAGCAGTGTTCTGTAGTCAGCAGCTGGCTGAGACACCAGCGCTGCCTTGTTGGGGCCCCGTTTGCAGCTTGCGTGTCCCTTCATGGAATTGCCATCCCTGGAAATATTCAAAAGGCACGTGGACGCGGCCCTTGGGGACAAGGTGTAGTGGTGAACATGGTGGTGCTGGGTTAACACTTGGACTTCATGACCTTGAAGGTTTTAATGATTCTGTGATTCTATGAATGCTCAGGTTATGGTTCCCACTCACAAAGACTGTTGTCCTTACACATACTGGTTCACCGGGGAAAACTTTCACCATGGTGAAGCTGGTTGGAAGTCCTCTCAAAGTCTATGGAAATTGGAATTTCCACAACAAAAATGTTCACCATGACAAAAGATCTATTTTGCTCAAGGTGAAACAAAATGGAAGTGTTTTCTTACAAGGAAATTGTGACTGATATCTTACTCACCTGTCTCCTCAGGGAAGACACTGTCCCTTAAGGGTTATTGCTGCCTTTCATCAGCTTTGACTGACAGTGCCCTTATTGTAGGTACAGCCCAGGCCACAGAGTGACAGGGGGAAAGGCAGTTCTTGGCACACAGCTGCCATGTAGCACCCTGGCAGCTGCATTAACTCTGCATCAGTTGAAAATATTTCCACATTCCAAAATTGATAATGTTTTGTTTTAAGCTGACAGCCTTGCAAATGATTTTTCAGCACATTTTCATTTTTTTAGGGTTGCCGATACATTCAAAATAATAATAACATAAGAAGACATAATTTTTTTTTTAAAATGACACCAGAGTCCTGTGTTTATTTTAATTTTGAGAAATAAAACCATGCCAGCTTGTCCACTCCTGCAGCAGTTTCCAAGTATGAGTATACAACATGTACACTTCCTACATATACAGTAACATTGTGGTAACCAGCTCAGAAGAAAAGTACTTCTGTTTATTTAAGTGTTGGGATTTTGGCTGCTTATAATCTTTTTCAAATAAGGCTACTCAACACCCAAGGGTGAGTTCATGTGTCCCCTGCCATTCACATGTGCCTGTAATTGAGCCATCTAGGAAATTCCAGGCAAAGATCTTTCCTGTAGTCCTACAAAAGGGTTGAATGTCACATGTAATAATAAAAGTAAGAAGTTAGGAAGACACACTCATAGTCCAATAAAAGTTACAGGAAAGTGGATGAAAAAATCAAAGAAAATTTCCTTTAGAATTCAAGGTTCTTCCCCCCAACAGAACTGTAAAAGACGCATGTTAGCTGTCAATCCTATGGTTAGTTAAAATTTATGTTTCAGTGGTTAGAAGATACTTTTTTCTCACCTCCTTTTAGTAACCAGAAGTGTGTAAAAATTTATACAATTTAAAAAATTGGATGTTAAAAAAGCCAAATTTTGTCCATTATAAATTTCCAGTATAAAGGCTTTTTTAATGCAAAATATCTAATTGGATATATATATATATATCTATAAATGCATTAGTCCAGATCTGGTAAGACTGAAAAATAACATTAGCCTCTACACAAGTACTAACAGCACATGTTCTCAAGTTACACTGTGAGTGAGACAAGCTACCGTAGGTTACATATTCAAAGTCATCATGTAGACAATTAGACACAGCCTGTGCTATGTTCACATCATGCCTGTGACATGATTTATGAATGCCTTCCAACTTGAGATATTCTATGATTATATGATTTCTAGTTATGTTGAGTTCCATGCTTGGTGTTCGATTCTGATGCTCAGCACAGATTTGCAAGACCTAGAGCTCAATGACACTCTTTCAGAAATTCCATTCTCCTCTTCCTGTATCAGCACTAATAGCTGCAAAGAATCAAATCACCATGCTGCTTAGCCATTTGGCCAGTAACAAGAGCATATTTTGTGTATTTGCTGCTTGAAAGGAAATTCTCAGAGGATTTTAATCTGTGAAAGGCTGGGCAACAGTGCTCAAAAATATATGAATTGGTTTAATATGCTTGGAAAAGGGCAGATGTGATTATATTACTCCATTACACATGGAGGAAAACTAAGGCATAAAGATATAGAATGACTTCATAAACCCAGAAATGAGTACTCTGAACATTTCACTTCTTTTTGTTTATCACTCCAACCACCTGGTACTCCCAGCAGCAACCCCAAACTTTTGGCTAGTGAGGAAAAAGTATTTCTTCTGGAAAGCCATGTTGCTTTAAATGCCCAATATGTAACCAAGTGGTTGTGTCAAGTGGAAAATAACAATTTTATGACAACTGTTTCTGTACCATTCTCTCATAGTGCTCAACAATTTAATATATATAATGACATAGTATTGAAACACCAAACTACTTTTCAGTAGTCACTACAATTACTTTTTTACTTCCCATCTCCATCATTTGGCTCTGATTTTAAAGTGAGAATTTATAACAGACAATTCTTCTTTCCACTATGTCACTTTAACACATCCTGCCGTGGTGACTTTCAAATTAAACAATCTTAGCTAATTCTATTACCACAATCACAGCTAATACTTAATATTGTTGGTTTTCAATAGTTTTAGATTTCCTTAAAAAGATTTGGTTCATACTGAAATAGTAGCTATTTGCCAGATTCCCCTGGGAAGAACAACTCAACATTTAGTACAGATTTTAATGCCTAGGTTCTGGATGAAGCCCATCTGTGGTTTACTGAAGAAGTACCTTGCCAACATCAGTCTTATCAGAATATTATGGGAAACTTCACACCAATGTCCCAACTTTCCTCCATGTTGTTCTGTGAATGTTAGGATCATAGAATCACTTAGGTTGAAAACCACCGATTATTATTACAAATAATCCCTTAAAACTGCCTCTTATCCTGTTAATAACTTGATGATTAGCCTTAGCCACTCACCTTAAGGACATTTTCTGCCAAAGTTAAAGCAGTCCTTTTTCAAACAGATTTCAAGTGAGAAACCTACCACTGTAATATTGAACCCAATATGTAACAGAGGATTTTCTGTGTTGAATGCATGCATCGCCATAGCTAATTTGTGGAGATTTTGACACCAACTGAGGAAGTGGCATAGAAACATAAGTCTGAAATAGCACATCCGTAACACACAGAAGAGAAAAGTAAATCTAATGATGTGTTAGTATTCAGCTGGGATCCACACATTTCCTGTAGAATATGTTAGTGATGTAAAAATGGCCCCTTAACATCACTTTTCCTCTCCAGTATGCAAAAAGAAAGCAAAAATATGCATTTTGAAAACATTGCCAAGGTAATCTGAGCAAGTAGAATTGTAGCAGAGGTACTGTTAAGTTCATCCTGACTCCTGCTTTTATGATCCCTGCAATGGGCCTGTGTGTGTTTATACTGGTCTGTTCACAGCTCAGACAAAGAGCAGTTTCCAGGTACTCTGACAAAAGGAAAAACTTCAGCACACCTTCTTTACAGCCTCCTGCACTTGTCATTGTCATGAGTTAGAATAATAATTTAAAATAGGTCTAAGAATTTATAAAGGCTCTGCATGGCTTCCAGTAGTCTTTCTGCATGAATGAGAGTCATTGGAAACCTCTGAGAATGTCAGGGCATATAAGCATGTACAAGTGGCTATTATCTCTTAATGTTTGATGGTATTGACATTAACCATCAAAGCTTTGCTGTTCTGCTTCTACTTCACCTCACTTTCCTCTGAATATTTGTCTTCTTCCAAGACAGTCAGTTGTTTGTCCATAAAGTCCTGTTTTAAAAGTCCACATGCACCCATGCACAAATTGCATGCTGCTTTCATAAAAGTGCTATTTAATGCACACAGGACAGCTATTGCAAGACATGTAGCTATGTAGTCCTTCTGATGGTTTTAGTCCACATGCACTCTTGCTAGCTCTTCACAATGATTGCACTCCTTCACATCTGTGGGGCTGCAACCGTAGGAATGTGTTAATACCAGTACTGACACAAGTGGATTCCTACCATGAGATACAAAACTGGTTGTTTTGGCTTCACAGTTGAGTTTCTAGTTGCACATAATGCTCACCATTTTGCTAAGCTTTGCTAAAGTGTAAGTTTTTCTAATGCTGCTTTGAAAAACATCCTGCCATTTTCAGCTAAATAACAATTTTCAGTAGAAAGGATTCCTCAGTGTCTTTCTGTGTTGCTTTTACTGACTGCTTTGATTTTCTGCTTCTTTCCTTGTTTTCCTGGACTACCATCGGGGGATGGCATTGATAAATGTAGTGCCTGGCTCTTTCATGACATTAACACCATTAAAAGTAAGTTCTCAGGAGCAACTCATTGCTTTCTCCCAGGGAGTAGTGTCACAATATGGATTTTCAGACTCTGTTGAAAGTAGAATCAACAGAAAAAGAAATCAGCAACAAAAAAAAACTTAAGGGAAATGCTGGGAGCAATCACCGACTATTGTTTACAATCATTCTGGTGTAATGAAGCTTCATTACAAACAAGAAACCCAGTTCTATAATAAAATGGAGGGGAGTCCTCTGTAGTAGAATGTCTTTTTACCATTCCCAGCTATCCTTGGTGCACCAAAAAATTAGAGAGTGAAGGTTTCACGAGCTTTGGCTAGACAGTAAAAGCAGGTTCAGTGATAAGGTCATAGCTTCTGCCCTGCCCTATTCTAGCTGACAGAGCAGCAATAGAAAAGTAGCCACATCTGCGCTGGATTAATAGGAAGACTGACCAAGTTAAAAATATGAGCTCAAGTGAGAGAAGAAAAATAGTTTTGATAGTCTGATAAAATAATTTTACTTTTTTATTTCTTTTATTGGTCTTCCTTTTGACTGAACTCCTGTCAATAAAATGCTGTGAACACTCTGAACAAAAGCTATTTCTGGAAGAATGTTCGTCAAACTTCTTTTCTTTTTTTTTAAAATATGATATCTTCAAAGAATAAAAGAAACAGTTTAAGTGATATAATAGCAGCTGGCAAACAGTCATCATTCCCAAACAAGCTCTGAGCTGTTGCTCTTTAGCTTTGATGTCACATTTCTGCTTCTTCTTTACAAGGACCCTTTTCTATCACATGTGGATGTACTGAACAGTAGGGTGGTATAAAGATTTTCAAAATGGTTTTTACCAAGGGCTAGTGCTGCCTTTCATTTTTAAATCTCACATTGAAAGCTAGTTACAGACCACCTGCCTAGCCCAAGTAATCAGCAGCTTTTCTAAGGAACATTCTCTCCAAAGGAGTTCAATCTACATTGTTGTGCACTCCTTTTTACATTTACTCATGTGTCTGGGGACATGTTTCTCAGCTCCTTACACAGAGATGCTCAAGAATTCCTAATAACAAATTCACTCTGCAAAGCTGCTCCCCTACCATGAAAAACACAATAAAATTTTTGGGAGACTACCAGCACCTAAGTAATTTTTTACTGTGAGGACTGCCAGAGTAGACTGGAGTGTAATTCAGCTATGTGAAAATAAAACCATGCTTAAAACAACAATAAATACCTATAGCAGTGCCTCTGTCCATTTAAAATGGGGCTGGACTGAAAATCCTATTCAATTTGGATTAACTGCGTAGTATAGACTTACACTTAAGTCACAGCTTGCTTTTAACTTGCTAGCTTGCATATGGGTGGCAGGCCAGCCACAGTCTGACCACCTGGAACTTAGTATCATGTGCATAATCTTTCTGAGAAGATTTAAATACTTTGAAAAGCTGCCTCTGCTGAACACTGAATATCTCAACTAGATTGGAGCAAGAATGTTAATTATCACTAAAGCTGAAACTTCTATCTTACACTTCAACCACTGCAACTTCTGCAGAACGTATCTTGAGCCAGTACTTGCACAGGTATAATTTTATAGAAGTATATAAAAGCAATGTAAGATAATTAAATTTTAGCATAAGAAGTCACTGGACTCATCATTATCTGTATATTTAGCAACATTCAAAAATCTCTACTGTTGCAGAATCGTATTTGCAAACTGAGTGCTCCACCCAATACAATTCCTGAATCTCTATTTATATCTATTAAAAAAAAAAAAANGGGCGGGTCCACACGTCTCACAGAAATAAAAAAAAAAAAAAGTGAGACAGAAATTGCATGGAAGTACTTACATGTATTACTAAACAATTAGACTTTGGTGTTTTTTTTCTGTAAATTCACAGATTAAAGAAAAAAACTCTGCATCTGCTATTGCAGCAGTTTGTTTTGGACCTGTGACTTTGATAGCTTATTTCAGTGTTTCTCAATCTCTAAACTATGCATGCTTGCCATCAAACTTTTAATTCAAAACAATACAAAGGTGGTATTGTTCTGCAAACCACTGAAGACCATTTGTTGCTACAGACCATCATTTGGGAACTGATGGTTTAGTCTCCTGAAAATATCTTCGTTGTTCTAATGTAGTCTGCGGGGATATGGAATTGACGGCTTCGTTAACGGCTGTCGCCAGATGTTTAGTCTCTGTATTTTCATACATTTTGTTTTGGAGCTAATTACCTACAAGATACTTCAGTTTTACAAGACTGCTGACAACAAACAAGGAATAGAGAGCAAATGATGGTATGGCAAAAGATACTGTGCTGATTGGAGCTCGAGACCAAGCTTTTAGCGACTGCAGCGCCTGGACTCTTGGAGCATCAGCCCATAACAGTAACACAACTCTGATTTGGAAGCAGTCCAATTCAAAAGAAGCTACTCCTCAAAAGTTAGATTTCCAGTGAAATTTATATTTTGTTCTAGAAAGTATTATTGTAGATATAAACAATTATTGAGCAAGAAGACGGAAGTGCACTTTTAGTTGTTAGTGTATTTTGCAACTTGATAACTAAGTTTTTGTTAAGAGAAGAATTAACTCTCTTATTTATTGCCTGATGAGATAAAATGAAATGTACAGATAGTTGCACCTTTGATGTGCAACTTTTTCTTGTATTTATTTTATGCTTTAAATGGTTTCAAAATAAAGGACTACACATTAATTTCTTTCGTCTTTATTATTTATTTTCTTAAACTGCTAAAGTTGTGCTTTATTTATTGCAAGTCATCCATACATAATTCTCTGTAGTTTAGAAAACTGCATCTAACATTTTCACCCCAACTTTATAAATTGCATTGATTTATTTCTGTCTCTGAGGCCTATGACCATTTATTACAACAACAAAACATCCTCCATTTCTGGTGATCAAGGAACAAAGTCTACTCATTTACTGTGTAGTGAGAATTGACAGATGGCCAAATGGGGTGATAGATTTGATTTTAATGTGTCTTAAGAGAGTAAATGAACCAAAGGCAATCTTCATCTCATGTGAAAAGTTGGATTTTTGTGTGGCTTTTCTGCAACAGTGAGGTGCAATTCTCACAGCACTTCATTGATTTTCCGATCAACCATGACCATTCAGATGGCAAAAAGCAGGGTCAAAGAATTTTTATAAAAGGTTTTTTTAAAATTGTTTTTCTAGAACTGGACAAACAAGACTGAATGTACATAACATAAAATACTTTTCAGTGTGTTGTGACAGGTTTTTTCCTCCTGAAAAATCCTTGCAAGTTTCACAGGTTATACATTTTTAATTTTGCATCAAATGCAAAGATTTTGTCAAGAGAATCATCTGCATCATAAAGATAATGAGAATAAAATTTCCTCATATCTCTCCACATATTATTTTAGCCTATAGCATTGATAACAAAGCACTTTTTGTTTCTTCCTTTAAAGTCTGAGTAGGGATAGATTCTCTATTTCAGAGCAGGAAATAATACACATAGCAAGGCAATAAAGCCAAAATGCAGTAGATCGCAAGAGTTTGTCACTATGCTCAAACGACAATATATTTGTAAGTCTTTACGCATCATTAGGGACACAAAAAGTAATTGTACAGTGTGTGTTAAATAGAGTTAGTGTGTTAGACCTCAGTGTGGTTGGGGACTGGTGAAGAATCTCTAAGGAATGCTTTAAAGTTGTCACATGTGGGAGCATAAACACTTCCAACCACAGGCAGCAATATCTCAGAACCAGTGCACGTGACACCATTTAAGATTTGAGTGTTTATCAGAAATGAAAATATTTACAAACTGCCCTTGAGCTAATTGGTCTTTTTGTAACATCGTTATAGGTTCTGTGAAATATGGATGGTGCACTAGAAGAGGCACTGCATTTCAATCAAGTGACATATCCCATGGTGCATCATCAGGTGGATAATGCCACCTAAAATGGTGATTTGTGAGCACATGGGCATTTGCCTGACAACTGACAGCTTATCTCTTTTTGGTTTTGTTCACAAAGCACTTCACAGTATCTTCACATTGTGCTTTATACAGTGGGTCATACACATTCGCTGCTTATTTAGTAATGCTTAGTATTTTACTTGTGTTTGGTATAATCCAGTATTTTGTCATAGCTTGAGCAGCTAAGATTAAATCCTCCCTTTCTAAGAGAGAAATTATGGTCCTTCTACTAGCTGGAGAAGCAGGCAAACTACTTTTTTCTTGGTCTGTGGAAGGAATTTAGACAGTTTCTCATGTTTCTTATATGAAAAACTTGCTTTATTTAAAAATTGGGTCACATTTCAAAATTTAAGGTTGAAATTTGGACTTTGGAGATGAGAATTGGTACCCAGAAAATTTTTTTTCTCTAATTATCCATCTACAAATGGGATTAAGATATTTAAAAAACAGTGCATAACCTTTTCTAATTATCAGTCAAAGACCAGAGCTATCAAAGTACTATTGCTGAATTAAAATTACTGTACATTTTGTCATCTGACCCTCATTTTCCTTTTCACCCTTATATAGAAATATTAATTTAAATGCCTCTGAATTTTTAAAGGAAATGATGTATGCAAAAATAAAATTCTCCTTGCATTGAACTCTTTAGAAACATAAACTTCAGAAGAGCTTTGGATCAGGTTCTAAGTGGCTCCAGTGAGAGATGGAAAGAAAGCGTGAAAAGTTTGAGATTAAATTCCTAAATAATTTATTATCATTGAAAATAACAGAAGGAAGTCTGTCTTTTCCTTAAATACAGAGTCACTACTGTACTGTACTGAAGAAGTTGTAGGATGTTCAAGCCTTCAAGCATCACATGGCAACTCCTTCTGCTCTGGCAGTACCTGCTTTATCACTGATGAATCAGAGGAAGCTGCTCTTTAAAAGGAAAAATTGGATAAGACTGGGTGGATTAGATGAAATAATAATGGCTAACTAAGTCAGCCGGACCATGAGAAAAAATACTTAGGACTGGATTTAACTAACCTCACCAACTATAGACATGGACAGTATAGATAACTCCAGACATTTCAGACTCTTTGTGTCAACAATGTAGAAAAATAGGCTCCTCTACAGAGTAATGCATTTCATCTTCAACTCAGTGTTCTGTATAGATGAAAGTAACCATGCCCTAAACTATCTTGACTCTCTCTGTCACCTATGAAGATTTACTGGGTTCATGAGTTTCCATGTGGCACTTGTGGGTTGCCAAGACGGAAACCTAGCCAAATCCAGTGGGCAGCTCTGGATTATGGGACATTGGGTCATTAATTGCATTTACTACATCTGTATAAAGTCAGCTTTGCTTAGATTGTGAATTTTTATGGTACTGGTCAGGTCTTACTGTGCTCTACACATATCAAGAGGCAGAAATTTAGATCAGACAACTTATGAAATATCAATATTTTTGTTATGTCTACTTAGTTATGTCCAATTCATCTTCCAGTTAAAAGACTATGTTGTAACCACGGTCATAATCGTTAGAATGTTGTTATAATTTTGTGAGATTGCCTTGCAGAAGGGATGATGTTGCATCTTTAAGAAAATGTTTTTATTCTCTTCAACTTCTATTGACGATCATGATAGTTTTCTTGAAGAACTCTTTGTTATTACAGGCATGAAAACATGTACCAGGTTTTTGGTTGAAGTACGCAAAGTTCTCTTTCTCTGTTTCTCGAAAAATTTCTAGACTCTACCCATTCTCAAGGTACTGCCACAATCAAGATGTTATTTTGTTCTGTAGAGTACTTTATAGTTACCTGCTTGTGCCTTTCAGTTTGTCTTGGAGCAAAGTTTTGTTATTCATTTGGCAGAATTCACATATTGTTTGGAACAATGAACACTAATGCCATGACATTCAGACTAAGCAAATGGCAATAATTTTCAACCTCACTAGTTATTTAGATATATCCAATTATTTGCATGGGCAAATGTGTCCCTGTGTGTGTGTAATAGTGACTAATAATCCCTATACTCTTATTGACCCATCATACACACTCTGATTGAACTCAATAGGAAATGTTCATGCAGAATAATTGTGAAATCAGACTAAGCATATAATTAAAAAATAATCTGTAAAAATTAGAAATGTAACTACAGAAACATGTGCACAAGTTGTATTTCCAGAAATAACTGTGCTGTTGACAGGAAGAAAAATTTTGGTTCCGGATCGTTCATTTTGAAAACTCTCATATGTATCCATCTTCCTTAGTTCCTTCCTTCTCTCTGTTGCTGCTTAGTGCCCTGTACATAAAAATAACTTTCAAATCATAGTCTAAGCACTACTGTTCTTCCTAAGAAGATAGTTTATGTCACAATGCATTTTTATCTCAGATAAACTTTCCTGAAATGTTTTGGAGACATCGACATGGTTGCTGTTAATGTTTATTTACCCAACAATAATCTCTACAAATCCTTAAAAGCTGGGTGTTACCAGTATGTAATTTCTTATTTGTTATTTAATCATCCTGATGAAATATCTAGCCCACAGAAGCTCTAATAAATCAGTTATTAGCCACAGTAAATACTGGCTTATATGGAAACATTCTCATAATAAATGGAAAAAACCTACCACACTAATAAATTGTAAAAGCCCCACATTATTCTTATTTTATAAAAAGGGAAAGGAAAAAAAGGAGCAGCCTCATGGATCTGTGATGCCCATGTGTTGCATCGTGTGATTCTCCCATAACAGGTTTAAAGAGAGATGACCCTGCAAGTGGGGAACTAAACCAGTCTCACAAACTCACTTCGAAATGGTGGGATGCTACCATCCCTCTGGTGGTGGATGACAGCCTATGCTTTCAAAATAAAAGATTTTGGGTTCATTTGACCCACATCTTCACCAAACCTCTTTGACTTCAAGGACAAAAGCCCTTCAATAGTTTGCTGCTGCCAGTGCTGGAGGAATTTGGTGAGCCTTAGAGAAGAGAAGATTCAAGAGAGGATAATAGGCCTCAAATGACAATGAGATAACATTATGAATGAAGGAAACCAATTACTCAAATAAGAGCTAATGGACTGGCAGTAGGAAAGAAAAATATTGAAGAGGAATTGAGAACATGTTCTGACGATAAAAGCAGGAATGGGGCACATGTGCTGAAGCATTGCAATCTTGTTTAGGTAAGTTATTAGGGGCCTTACTTTACTAAGACAGTCCTGCAAAATGCAGAGGATGAATCAAAGTCACACATACGCAAGATTTTTTTCCCCTTTAAGTTAATGACAATAATTCCCTGCTATTTTACATGAAAAGGAACAGAAAAAAAGATGTGTAAATTCTACTCCATTTACTTTTGTTATTTTTCAGCATGAGCCAGCATAAATGAAGTCTACTCACCCAAAAATTCTCTGGGATGCATAAATTGATAAGAGAACCACAATAAAATACTGAACTCATTTTTGTACCTTTGTATTAGAAGGTGATGTTATATATTTCTTCACCGGCAAGGGTTTGAAAAATTGAAATTAGTATAGGTTTAGGTCTTTCTGTATGCTTCTTTCATTCACTGTATCAAGTTTTCTGGAATACATAAACATATCTAGAAGGAAAAAGGATGTGTTTAGTAGCTAAATCAAATTAAAAGCATCTGAAAAATAGAGGAATGTATCAGGAACAGATCAGTTTATTTTTTAATCTCTCCCACAAACACAAATATATGATACACTGAGCATAAATTTGTAATAAGACAATTTTAAGTTTGCATGTTATTTACACAACATAACTACTCCATTGGAAACATTAAGATTTCTCATGTATGTAAGTACTTGCATAATTTTAAAAAATGTGTATTATTTACCCAATAGACCATAAAGGCTCCATGCAGAGCAGTTACAGAGATTCAGGACATAATAATGTTTTGGATAAATCTAGTTTGGAGCCATCTGAGTGCATTAGATGATTAAAAAAATATTTACACATGCGCATTGGTTTGGTTTTTAAACAGTAATAGGGGAACCATTTTCCTTACCCTTAAGAGCTACCTCAGATCAACAGAACAGACTGTGCTAAATTATCCCACCACAAGCTTATGGGAGGCCAGCATTTAGTGAGGAGAAAATGTTATTCTTCATTTACACTGTAGACTTATACCCCAAAAATTAAAGACCATTTTGAGTCTCAGAGAAAAAAAGCCTCCAGAACTACTAACTTTCTTTTGGCCTCTGCTGTTGCTCACTAGCCTTAAGTATGAATTTTTGCAGAGTGTGTAGTGAGTGCTGAAGACTTGGTGATTCATTAGGCACTGTTCAAAATGTTCCATGAGATGCAGGGCTATCTGTGCTTGACTCTCTTGGGGTGAAAAGTTCCTGCAGATGACTGTTAAGAGAGCTGACTTAATATATTTCAGCTATTAAATATTCACACGAAACTACTCTCTGAAAATTAAAAGAAGTAGGAATTGTCTGCAGTCTGGTAAATAATATTTTAAAATAAATTTTAAATATTATTTTAAAATAATATTTTCTGGCACAGGAAAGTGCCAGAAAAATTGCAGTGAGCTCAATTTTTTAGCAAAGATGAAGAATGGAAATGTGAGAAAATAACTGAGTCCAAATATAAAAATAAAAGATCAAGATTAATTTTCTCAATTCTGATTAAAGTCAGAAAAAGCTCACCAGCAACTGTACCCAATGCATGTTATCTTAAATTCAGAAAATTAGTGAATGCTTTGTACTCCCACAAACCGATGTCTTCCACCTAGCTCCCATATGATGAATTCATATGATGACTTCATGTTAGTTTTGGTGGATTTTTTAAAGGCCTTATGCTATTGAAGCGTGATGTTCAGACAAATATTTTCTGTAATATTTTGTTAGCCGTTATCACAAAAATGTGCTTACTTGCTACTGCAAAATAACAGTGTTGACATCACAACGATGTGAGAGCAGTTTACCCTTTTCACAGCAAGAAGGAACAGTTCAGAGTATTTTTATTAGAACACAGCTGAGATATGACTACCTTTTTTGGTAATCTCTGCCACAGCACATGCAGGTCTACATTCAGAAAATGAATAATGATCGTTCTCCACTGGTAGAAAGATCTTTTCAGCAAATCAGAACAGACCCCATTGTGCCTCTTAAAAAAACTCACAATAAAACCACAAAAAACCCAGGCAAACATGAGAAGCACAGTATTTTGGCAGCATAGTCAGAGAAATGTGAGATTGGCCCTTAAGGGAATTCGTATTCTCAAGTGGATGTAAATGTATTCATCAATGCAAAGAAATGCATAGTGTGTTATATACACAATACATTAATAAATAGCCATGCATTAAAAAATAATGAGATTTTCTACGAAACAACATCCTGTGGTGTTTAGGGTCATAAAAAAGACAGTAAAGGAAGGTGGGGGGGAAGATTATGTGGAAAATCTGATTAAAATACAGAAACCTCATCCTATATATAAGATAAAATAAATATTTTATTGGCTAACTGTAAACAAAAGGACAAGTGCAGCAAAATGTAATTAAAAATGTAAAAGTGTGGGGAGTGATTTATTTTACCACAGTGATATTAATATTAGAAATAGTATGTAAATAGATAACAAGGTTCTGCTGCAGAAACAGTGGAAAATGGCTGTTCATTTTCTATAATGAGCTTTCATCTTTTTGATTTTCCCTTTAAGTACTTCCAGTGATTTATTAATAATGATGCTCTTAGCTGTTGGAAAGCTCTAGCAAAGATTCAAATTCTGGTACTACCAACAGATATTACTTACAGTGTTTACAATTTTTTTAAGCCTGGTCAATATATTTACCAGAGCGTATTTTGGCAGAAATATAGATTGTTTCACACTTCTGGCCTGAGACCAGAAGACAGAGAGGTGCCTTGGCTCAGCAGCAGCTGGCGCTCCACAGGCACAACAACAGCTCTTAACGTGCAAAGCATGCTGCCACCACAGGCATGGCTCTTCTGCTTTCATTTCATCATACTTAGGCCTATCAAACAATTTCCTAGTGAGGAAGACTCTCCATGTAGCCTATACCTTTGAAATACATGCTACTGCTGGTGAGAGCAAGCTCTGGTTTTGCATCTGGGCCGGCACTGTCACCACTACAATGTACCCCAGGCCTTTCCTGACTACTAATGACAAGCTGGCTTAATGAGTTAGAGAATATGATGGGGAATTGTGGATCGTGGTAAAATAATCACATTTCTGCCAGCCCAAGTGTTAGGCCACTTATCCACATCTTCAGGGTTACATAAAGCTGCAGAAATTCAGCACTTGACCCCTGTTTTTTGAGATGGTGCAACATAGATCCAGAAGGAGGGATTTGACTGCAACCAACAAGTGTTATCTGTTAATTTAGACATTATAGTTATAGAAACACTGGAAAGGATTCATAATTCCTATGACTGTGCACATTAAATTCCAGTTAAAAACGTGTCACAAATAAAGCCTTAAGTATAAAAATGCAATTTCAATATAGCCACCACTGCTGATAACACAGGCAATTTAATAGATCAAATTCCTTCTTCTTCCAGTAACTTCTTATCCTTTCTGTTCCAACTCGTTTTCAAACACCCAAGGGAAAAAAAGACTACACAGCATGACCTGGAAGGCTACAAATCTGACTATTTTAGAACAAAGTAAGGTGAGAAGAACAGTACTTTTTCTATGAAAATGTAGTTTCATTGAAATCAAAGTACTGGAAGGGAAAAATGTCAATGGGAAACTGCTGAACTAGATAAGTTTTCTCACTTCGTTGTAATTCTTTGTCACTACTGAAATAAAATAATTCAACACGGCATATATGTATTCTCTTGATTCATGACTGAATTTTAAAATTTTTTTTATTCCATAAAATGGAACTTTTCTTCCAAATAATCTTATTTTGCTGGTCTAAGTCTGTTCTTTCAGCTACTCCTTTATTTCAAAACACTAGTGAAATTTCTTCTCCACCTTCTTTCTTGATACCATCTACAAGTTCGTTGTATATTGATGTTACCTTCTCAATCCCCAAATACACAGAACTAAACATGGTAATTCTCCTACCTGTTGTTAAGAAAGAATATAGAGTTTGACCCTCAGACTTCAACACATTTACTAGAACTCCTTGGAAAGGAATGGAAGGAAGGAAGGAAGGAAGGAGGGAAGGAAGGAGGGAAGGAGGGAAGGAAGGAAGGGGGACAAAAAGTAAAATATTAATAACATACAAGATGCAGAGCTTACCTTTCTTTTTGTTAGGCCAAAGAAAGAAAATAAGTTTGTGCAAGAAATTTCCTCTGATATTTTCTTCAAAGTAAGTAATAAATATTTATCAATGCTTATAATCCTGTTGAAGACAATGCAGGGTATGTTTGTGAGTACCATGCTATAGTATGCATAAATGATCTAGGCGGTTTGTAAAAACATGATAGATTTTGTGATAAATCTGTTGTAACAAAATGTTTGTCAGTACATATTTAGCTGCTAAAAGCAGAAGGCACTGGAATATTTTTCAGGAAAATAATATCTTTCTTGAAATAAGCACAATGCCCAGTAAAGTCTATTAGCTTGTTTTAGTCATACCACCTAAGGCAGTGATCAACCAAATGATTGTTACAATGAAAAACTCAGTGAAATCACCTTCTTTGGTGTGTTTTAATATCATGACCCTGAGATTAGCTCAGCTGGTCAGAGCATGATGCTAATAATGCCAAAGTCATGGGTTAAATCCCTGTACAGGCCATTCACCTCAGAGTTGGGTTCAATAATCCTTGTGAGTCCCTTCCAGCTCCAAATATTCTGCGATTATAGCACTTTATCCCTTTGCAGGAGATGCATTCCAGGGCAGTACTGCCTCTGAATGTCACTCTCCCTGTTGTTCCCTTGCTATAACAAAGTAATGCATTCAGTGTGATACTCTGGTTTGGTAAGGTTCTTGTTCCTACTGCTTTGTTTTCAATTTGTACTTACTGCTATATATTCATAATAGAAAAAGTAAGACCTAACACAAGTTCCTGGCACTCACTGAGACTTATAATAATACTCAGCCTTGTGGACAGAAAACCCAGAGTCAAGGGTGAGATACCAAGGTGTCAGCCATTGTATTCCTCCCTGCCTCTGAGTCACTTTTTACAGATTTGTACAGTTGAGGCAATTGAGTGTCTTTGAAAAAAAAGTCACAATCTCAAATATAAGAGATTTTTTTTTAAAGTTAGAGACAATAAAAGTTTGGTTCCAGGGATTTAGACTTAAGAGTATTGAGAGGAGGTGTTCAAAATCACAAAAGAGAGCATCTTTAAATATGAGCATTTAAATCCTCTGCACTTTTTTCTGATATCCTCTCAGAAAATCGCATTTCAAGAGTTGCAAAATATTCAGCTAATGTTTTTCCAAAAGCATGCAGAAAAGAGAAAGTTATTCTAAACATCTAGATTGACATGTAGTCCAATTGAGAAGACTTTCTATGAGTGAAGATTATGTTTAGTTATTTCAATGTAATTGCAAAAACAAATGAACAGTATGTAAAACAGTGAATTTACAATTGCGTTTTGTGTTTCTTATTGCTTCATCTCACTCCCTTTGCTACCAAGCCAAATCTATTGAATGTCACCAATTATTATTGGTATTATGTTGTTGTGCTAATATGAAAAGAATTGGTTCCTACATTAAGATTGTATTACATAACAAATATCTCCCTAGAGCAGAAAGTCAACATAAAAAAGGCTGTAGTGTAAACCAGATGTTTTGATATTGAATTTCAGAGAAAGCATTTCGGGGGAAAAAAAAAGAAAGAAAGAAAGGTCATTCATTATATATTTACATTAAATTAGACAGGAAAAACAAACAGATAACCTCTTTACTAAAGAAAAAATGTCCTCCAAGTAGAATTTGTTCAGTCTTTTACTTTTTGGATGGGTGTTTTGATTTGGTGTGTCTTATGTAATGCAGACTTTTTCCCAGTCTTTTGGTGCTCTTGTCCATTTTGCAGTGTCGTCTGAACCTAATCTGTGCCACTATTCTGTTTCTTAGGAAATTTTCTACATTTGCAATATTTTATAAAACATCAGTCTTTCTCCTTTCTAGAGATTAATGGGGAAAAAACAAATCTCTCAATTGAAGAATAAATGCAGTTATAAAGAACAGGAACAGTGAATGTGATGACTAAAGATTTTTAGATTTTTATATATTTTCCATATGTTTGTAGCTTTGTAGACTGCTAATACATGGCTGCAATTTCTAAAACTTTTCCAGCCCTTTTCCCCTACATTTTAGAACAATATGCTAACCTTCTAAAAAATTCCTGAAATACTGTTTAGTCTTATTTGCAAGAAGAGAACCTACCAGAAGGATGTTTTTTTTTCCAACCAGAATCTGAGACAACATAACAAGAAGTAGGGAGAAGAAGCCCCTGGACCAATTCCAATGGGGCAGTGCCTGGGGGAAAATTACCTAACCAACTGCTCTTGTAACTAGACAATATTTGACAGGTATACTAATCAACTGACCTTATAAAAATTGTAGAAATACTGTATCATGTGTGCATATCACCATATTGTGCACCTTGAAGGCTTTTAATTAAAGATTTGCTTTTATATTATCATTTTAACACTGTTTGGAAAAATTTTGTGTTTTATTCCAGGCAACAAATGTTTGATCTTTCACATGTTCTTGAAATGACAATTTTTATGCTTGAAATGCTTATTCACATAGAATCATAGAGTGGTTTGGGTTGGCAGGAACATTTAAAGGTCCTCTAGTATATACGTCATGTATATGACTTTGTCCTTGTAGAATCTGAACTCAAGTTTACTTGCAAGGTTGCAGAAATGAGCAGTCATAAGTATTTACAGCATCAGAGCTTAGTGGTAAGTGGCTGTATTGTTAAACAATATCATTTTATTGTCTTTAAAGAGTACTTCTAGTTCATTTTACCAGGAACTTACTTTTATTTTCCAAGGAGGCATAGGGTTTTCTTCCCTGAGAACTGTGAGAACCCTGAATGCAATGAGGCTCTCCTCAACTACCACTTCTCCATTAGGACAGAAAAAAAAGGGCAAATTCTTAAGTTACTCCTGTGTGACAGATCCTCCAGACATTTCCACCTCTTTAAAGGGACAAGAGGTAAAGAAAATAATTATTTCTGTACTTCAGTAATATCTAAATCAAATCTCATATGTGGATACATTTTATAATTTCTAACACATCCTGTTTGACAATGGTTTGCGATGTCTGACCTAGCTGGAGATGCCCAAGAGCCTGGATTGTGCACTTCTTATGAGTAAAAAATGTATTTGGAAGTGGCAGTGCCCAGTTAACCATGGTCTTTGTAATTCCTCATAATTTCTAGTGCAATATTGTGCAATGCTACAAAGGCTTACAATTCCTACTGCAATATGCACTAAGCAACTGAGGGTCATTGCTCCTGCACAGCTTTCTATTTAGTCTGTTCTAGAGTTTATTCTAGAATTATGCAATTAAGTATGAAAAGTCATGGATTATAAAGCCAAAAAAACCCAACAAAAAAGTAAAAAAAAACCCAAAGCAGTGGCCAAGCTACCAAATCATCTTGAACTGAATTCAACCGGCAACATTTGAACAAAATAGGTAAGCTGAAAGGGCACTCAAAACTCTTAATTCTGGCCCAGTACCATGGATGCATGGAAATTATTTTCAAAAATGTTATGAAAGCATAAATATTTGAGAGCAGAGAGAACAAGACATTCATGAAGATGGTGATATTACAAAGAGAAAAAACATGTGGATATGTAGAAATAATATTTTGACAGCTTTGCTGGACAATTTCTACCCTGAAATACATGAAGGAAGCATTGATGAACTTACTCTGTTAAAGGCAAGCAGTCTAAAGAGGTGCCTGGGGCTCATGATAATTTTCACTATTATCATTATAATCATAATTGGTCTAATATCTTCATGTCCTGGTATGTTTTTAGCTCTGCAACTGTTGCCTCAGTGGGCTGGAAATGTGAAAAGTCCCATACTTGCAGCAAAAGACTGGAATAAATTTCACTACCTTTGCCCTTTACTGTTCTTTGCCATTGGATTATCTGTCATTCTTTGACTCCCCTGTACAGGCCCAACAACTTTGGGAGAGGAGGAGGAATGCCTGCTGGAATGCCTCATCAGTCACAATGCTGTGTCTATAAAAGGTTAAAGAAGAATGGCATTCAGATGTCTTCATGGGCATGGGTAGCTATTCATACTTCCATGTTTTTCTCTTGTGACAGCATCTGCAAGGAGAATACCAACTGCCACAACATGATTCTGTTCTCATGACAGCAGTTGTAACAAAAATGAAAAATAATACAAACAACTCATTCTGGACTTGCCATTTTTAGATGGTAATCGCTTTACCCTTCTTGGATTTTGTAGTCAAGAACTGAGTGGCCTGCTCTCTTAGAGAGAATTCATGCCCTATCCTTAAAACAAAACAATCACAGTTAAATCTGTTCTCTCAGGATATGTGGTTTCATCAAATCTAGTCTATAAAAGGTAACTGTTTTCTAAAAGAAAAAGGTACAATGCAAGTACTTCAAAACACATTTTTCTTGGCTTATCCTGAAGACGGTTACAACAGTAATTGTCCAAAACAGAAAACAACTAAATTTACAATTCACATTGTCAGTTACCATTACTGAGTCAGTATTGCTATGTAGATGGCTAAGAAATGATAGTTTTTCAGTGCTACTCTGCTGTAGAGTACACAGCATATAATAAAACACTGCTTTTAATGACAAAGGAAAAAAAATTAATAATTTTAAAGAATGCAATGCTCATTTAAGCTGTGAAACGTCTTCTGTGTTTTCGGAATCTTATAAGATAGACCCTCAACCTGCATGCGAAAGTTTCACACATCTTTAACTCTGGACAGTACATGGCTCTTATATCGATCTCCATTAACAGTATCCACACATTCCCAGTAGTGCATTTCACAGTGTGACTAATGTGAAAGTGACAATGTGACATTTGTGAAAGTTAATTAATATCTCTCTTGTATTATTCTATAACAGAGTGTTTTACAGGTGGATTTTAGAGACCATGCTTTAGCAAGAGCAAGGGACTTTAATAGTCTGTTGTTAATAAGACTCAGATTTTGACAAGTTTATTTTAAGGTTTGAAAGCAAAGTAGAGAATTTAACTTAAACTTGATATTAAACAGTCCATCTTTGTAAATCCAATGCCTAACGTATAGTCAGAGGTATAAAATGTTATTTATTTATACATAAAATCAGGGTTATTCTGTGTTATAAAGTCATGCCAACATGTACTTGGTGTGGCATAACTGAGTGTACAGAGTGCAAAATGAGGGACAGCTGCACCACAGGCAGCCTAGTTATAGGGGAAAACTACCATAGGGAGCAGCACTTAGGAGCCAAGGAAAAATATACTTCCAAGGGTTTTTGTATATCCATTACGGTGACATGATAGAGAAAGAACTAAAAAACCCAAAAAACAAACAACAGAAATGAAATGGAACTGAGTGATGTCTAGATCAGATAAGCTAGTGCAATATTTATCAGATTTGATTGGATAACAGTAATAAGATGTAGCCTTGAGAAAGTTTCAGTAAACAACAGCATTGTAAATTAAGGAATATATGGGCTGAAGTAACTTTATCAGTATTATTTTCAAGACATTATTTCTCTTAATAGACTTAAATTTTTATCTGCATACAAATTCAAGCAGGCAAATACAAATAAATACTTTCTTATATTAGTAGAAAAAGAAGCATGTGAGAACAGTAGGAGATATAACCAATCCACAAGTATTTTTGAGAGAAAATCATTATGACACAAAATGCTGGTGAATTTAAAAAACAAGCAAAGATGTATTGCTAAATTATTCATTTATACACAGAGTTTAAGGCCAGACAGTCAATTGTACCAGTAGCTTGACCTCATATATAACATGAGCAATCAAATTTCATAATTACACCAAAATGAATGCAAAAGCCTGTATTTGTGAAAACATTCTTTTCAGAAAGACACCTAGTTTTGATTTTTGAAGGTTTCAGAAGTGGAAGAACTTAAAATATTCCTTGGTAGTTTGTTCCAATATTTAGTTATCGTTCCTGTTAAAATAGAGTACGATTTTTTCCCCCCACCCCGAATTTACATATCTTTAAGAACTACCAATTGGCTCTTATTATGCTGGGTATTTTCTGTCCCAGATTGAAGAGCCTTTAGTATCAGTTATTCTTCCATATATAGGTACTTCCACACCATAATCAAATCACTTCTTGATCTTCTTTCTGATAGTCTAAGCAAGTTGAACTTCATAAATATTATACTGCAACACATTATTTTCAACTTGCAATCATTTTAGAATATCCTCTCGGCAGTTATAGGAACCTTATGTATCACTTGGTAAAAATTTCTGAGCTATTTTGCTTCAAATAAGAGAAATAAGATTCAGGCAATTCAATCTGTTGACTTAGGACAATTTCAACTGTGCAATTTAAAATAGGAAGAGAACATGTCGTGCTGAATACATTGACCCAGAATCACATATCTATTCTGAAAAATATTCTGCATGTGTGTTATTATAATGCTAAATTTCACAAGTCACACAGGTAAATCTGAAAATTACATTGCAACCAGACCTTTAAAAAGAATAAAATTCACAAAGGAGGAGACAGCATCTGACTGTGCAAGGTAATAGGTAACCTGCAAGTTCTAGCTGTTTCATGTTGTCTAATTCCAAAGGGAATTTTTAGACAATGAAATATATCCAAATGTTTCTAATTCAGGATCATTTCTATACAGTCTGTTCCAGGACAACTGAAGCAGGTGGTCTGTTGCACATTCTCATCAGACACAGGTTTTTTTTTGGAGCTGTTGGGAACAAATAGTTATCAGTCAAGTACAGTTGCTTCAAGTGACTTCACGAACTCCAAGACTGATGCCTGATTAAAAAAAGCATTCTCCTCACTTGTTGGTGGCTACTGTGCTTCCATGCTGAGTCTCACACAAGTCAGTCAGAGGAAAAGAGGCCCCTGAAAGCAAAGTCACTACAGCCATAAAGTAGTGAAGCACAATAAAATAATCTGCTTTTGTTTTCTCTCTATTATTATTTTTCTCCTTAAAAGTGTTCTCTTCATTAATGATAGAGTTTGGAAATTTTCCCATCGGTCATTGGGATGTCAGAATAAAGTACCTGTCTATTCAGCTAAAAGAATGTTAAAAAAGTGTTGCTGATGATGAAATCTGATTCGAGAAGAATCACAATCAATCAAGAAAGAATTTATTTTTAAAGCAGGAGGAGGTATGCCAATAAAATTGTGAATCCTCTAAATAATGTAGTACTGAATTTATACCTGCAATTCCATTATAGATGTGTAAGAGTTTCTAACAAGATAAATTTTCAGACAGAGTGGTGGGGGAAAACTGCAAATTAATTGTCCACCATCCATTCATTAGAAATAAATTATTTCAATTCACAAACACAAGCTTTACCTTTCAGTGGTTAATCTACACTCTTGCTTTTTACCCCTATTTTGTCTCACAGGATTACTGAACCACAAGCTGTTCTTGATACTCAGCTTATAACAGTATAAGAATTGAATAATTTTAACAGTGCTTAGGAACAAAGGACTACAGCAAAAAAAGATGAGGATCACTCAGCCATACACTGATAAATTAAATCCAGCCTGATCATATTGCCTTAAAATTTAGTTGCTTGCTCCCAAAACTGATTCCTCCAATAGACTTCTATTTGATTTTGAACCTATATTAACTCTTGAGTAATTTTATGCTTATTCCTAGGCCTGAACTATCTCTTAGTTAAAATACTTCTTCCCATTTGGAAAAAAACAACCTTTCTGTAGGACATCATGAGGTTAAAATTAATGTGCTAACATTTTGTACAAGTCTGACTGTTGGATTTCTCCTTTGGATTCTTCTAAGGGAAATTTTTTAATATGATCTTGGACACATATAGCACATACAGTAGTGTGTTTGATGCACTTGTATCAGAGTTAAAGATCCCCCAGCTTCTACAATACACATTTTCTAGAAAATGTCTCACATTATATATTATTATATGTACACCATTATATGTACATAGTTTTTTTTAACCTTTAATACTCATTAGCCTATATATGTAACATTGCATGTTGTTAATTTATAATAGCAAAGAATACCTTGGCTCTGAATTTACATATATATTGCAGTGTTTAAAATTAATCCAGTACATATTTCTATATGTTTAGGATACATATGTACTTCTACACAACTAAGGTGTCGAAGTTTCCCTTCCCCTGCTAGGAGATGAAACATAACCACAAGCTCTGCTCTGGGTTATATCTGTGAAAATGCATTCATTTAAATGGACATGCATATGTCAGAGAAGAATGTAACCTCACAGGATACCTTCCACTTAAACTTACTGTAGTTTTCCAAATTTCTTAAAAATTAATAATATCAATAAAAGGCAGTGTTAACAAAATGGATTTTGGAGATTGTACTCACTTCAACAAAAACAGTAAACTTTTTAACAATAGTCATTAACTCCCAAGAGGAAAGCATCCTGTGCTACATATCTTAACCTAAAGGAAGAAAAAAATCCAATAAAAGACTGCTGTGCTGTGACTAATTAAGGCAGCTATTGTAAAAGCACTGGTAAGAGGTACTTCCCTTCTCTCTCACTAAGCACAGTCAACTTAAGGGGTTTCTGCATAATCTCTTGGTTGTAGAAAAAACAGATTCTTAGTCGATTAATCCACTGTTATCATTGTTGGCAGAAAATTATTTCAGTCCTTACTTGAGAGAGGGAGGCAGAAATTACAAAGAAAATATCCCCCTGTACAGGTCCTTTTCTTCTTTTTCTTGAACTAGTGACATAAGTGATACTTACAGCACTTGAAGTAAATAACTTGAGTGCCTCTTACCTGAAAGGTAACATTTAAAAAGTGACATTGATACTTTAGCTTCTTTGGGGGTAGGTATTAGACAGTACTTTGGTACCTGGTGATATTTACAAAGGGTGCCCCCTTCTCACTGAAGTGAAACATTTGAGTGGTGTTTTTAAGAAGCAGTTGCACTTGATTAAGAGTTTTCAGGGTGATCAGATATGAAGCATTAGGTGGAAACTTGATTTCCTTTATAAGAAAAACATGGGTAACCATGGTGGCTATAGAGTTGCAAGGGTAATTATTGGAAAGATAATCTAACTGGACAGAAAAGTGCCCAAAACACATATTGAGTGTAATATGCGAGTTCCCCTATTATCTGTTTCATAAATAATGAGTCACTGGAGCAAGCACAATGTGGTGAACCCTGAGGAGACTGCAGAACTCAGCAGGGGTAAGTCAGGTTTCATAAGATGTCTTTTTAGACCACATAGTGGAGGAAACAGTAAATAGCTCAGAGAAGAGAAATACAAGCAGAATTGTTCATGGACAACTAAACTCCCTGAAGACACTCAAAACCTGTCACCACCAGGTCTTTTTTTCTGGCTAACATTGCAGTATATCATAATTTCTTACTGGCATAACTTGTAATGTGTATTCTTCACAATAAATATTTTCTCCTGGGGTGGTACCCTAGGCTCCAAGAAGCCAACTGAACACTAGAGAAAGTACAACAGAGCAGTGAACTCTGTCAACAAAAAGAGTGATTATTATTGTATTTAATTTATTGTGTTTAATTATGTCAAAATATTTCATGGCACACTAGTGCTTTCAATATCTTTAAGTTTATCAGAGGAAATGAGAGTTCCTTATATTTGCATGAAATTCTTGAGGATTTGCTAAACATGTCCTCAGGATACATACCTATATAAATACATAGGTATACATTCAGTATATAGTTTATTCCACATATTGAGAAATGAGTTACAGTTTAATCCTTTTCTTAGATTCCTTTGAATCTCACAAAGACAGTAGCATTATTTTTCCTAGACTGTTGTCATAGCTAAGAAAAACAGATCTATCCAGCAGATTTGTTCTGTTCAGCCTGGAGGAGACTGAGGGGAGACCTCATTGCAGTTACAGCTTTCTTGTGAGGGGAAGAGGGGAGGCAGACAATGATCTCTTCTGTCTGCTGACCAGTGACAGGACCCGAGGGAATGACCTGAAGCTGTGCCAGGGGAAGTTTAGGTTGGGTATTAGGAAAAGGTTCTTCACCCAGAGGGTGGTGGCACTGGAACAGCTCCCCAGGGAAGTGGTCACAGCACCGAGCCTGACAGAGCTCAAGAAGTGTTTGGACAATGCTCTCAGGCACATGGCATGACTCTTGGGGATGGTCCTGTGCAGGGCCAGGAGCTGGACTCGATGATCCTTGTGGGACCCTTCCAACAGGCACTTTGGTCCAAAATGAAACTTCGCTGGGTTTGCCTTTCCTGATTCTTTGCTATGTCATTCTTAAAAACCTACTTGTAACTAAAAAAATTATTACAGTCCTAGTAGGCACAAGTAGACTTCTCAAAGCAATAACAGCACTGGAAAACAATCTGGTTTTGGGTATTGCATCAGAAATTGCACTGAACTTTCATCCTTGTGAATAACTCGTCTTTAAAATGGGAATCATATAACAAAACCTAATTGATACCGAGCATATTTAGCTTGGCTGTGTTCAAAGTACCCTACCTCAGTAAATTAATACTGGAATAACAAAACATTCAGTCAATGCAAAAAAAGTCTCAAATTTAAGGAGAGGTCTCTTATAGCTATGTAATGTTCACCCCCTCCCCACAACTAATATTTTCTGAAAAAGCAAAACAGATTAAAAAACATTTAAAAGCTAGAGTCCATTGCCAAATCTGTAATTCTTTTTTTCCCACAGGACTAAGATGGTGCTGCTATGAAAGGTGTTGATTACACAAAGGTATCAGCACTTGTGCATCAGTTTACCATACACAAAAATCATAAGAGACCCTCAATAGTTCTTTCAACTCCTTTATGTCACAACTATCAACAGATGTTCCTCGAAATGATCCAGGGAATAAACTTAGAAAATGCATGTACGTTGCTTCTGTACACATAACCATGAAAACAAAGTATGTAAAACAACAAGGTGCATTCTAAATTTAACTTAATTTTTATTTGATTGTACATGAGAAACATCCTGAAAGAAATAGACTGGGCGTGTGGAGTTTTTTTTTCCAAAAAGGTCAAGCAGTCTTTGAATGGAAACAGTGCAGAAACAGTCTCATATGACTTACAAGAAGGTTTGGTAAGTAGTTTTTTTCCACAGTTGATCTAAACCAGGTATGGCACCAGCATATGGTATGTTTTTCCCAAGAAGCTTTCAATAGATTTTCATAGCAGCACTGTGCAGAACATGAAGTGAAACATTAGCAGTGCAAAAAGCCTCTGTTAAATCTGTAAACTTTTCTGTGATACATTTATTCTTCTCACAGAAAATCATTCACCATTTTTTGTACTTAAGTTGTCTTTCCTACTGTAGAGTCAACTGCTTGCAGCTTCCTCTTATACAAATATCTCACAATGTTTGTCACAGCTTGTTTTTTGTTTGAAATCAATGGTATCATTACAGCTACACAAAAAAAAAAAGAAAAGAAAAAAGTAACATCACTTCCATGAAATGTCCCCTCTGGATCCTTTTCACTTCTCTGCTTAACATCTGTAGATGACACTTTGCTCACATCTGCTGAAGTAATTTTTTTACCACTTTTTCAGCTCAGCTGCATTTTCCCGCCTTCCTTCATTCAAACATCATTGGCTGGTTTGCCTTCCACAGATAAAGCTTCCAGCAGCTAAATTCCTATGTCACCAGCTGAGAAGCCTGCCGATTTGATTTTTCATGAACACATGGCACATACTCATTTGTATTGAGTGCAAATTAAATACGTTCTTAAACACACTGGTAAGACTTCAGTTTTAATTCAAAAAGACTGTCACTATCAGTGTAAGATTGTAGCTTTACATATAAATATGTCTCCTTAAAAAACACTGGATTTGGCCTTACTTCCTAAACTAGTATATTAACAAGTAACAATTATCTAAGTATCTCATGTCTTACTCAAATATATCTTTTCTTTCAAGCACTCTCAATTTAGACTTTAAAAAGTCAGTTTCTTTTAAGGATACATTTTTTTAAAACTGCAAATCCAAGGGAAAAAAAATCAAGAGATATCAGCAATGTTACACTTAATGTTAGTTAACAATCTTGATTTCCCAATCTTACTGAGCTTTCTCCAGTTTCAAAATTGCTCAGGGAGGTGATTTTACAGCCCTTTTGCGCATCTCATCATGAAGTAGAAGTGACTAGCAGTCATTTCATCTCCCCTTCTAAAGTACAGCAGCCCTACATTCCTCCTTAACTACTTCAAACCATTCACTCACCTAATAAATTTCCTTTGCAAACTTAGGTCTCCCTGTGCTGGTTTTGGCTGTGATGGAGCTAATTTTCTTCATAGTAGCTGGTATGGGGTTGTGTTTCGGATCTGAGCTGAAAACAGTGTTGATAATTCAGAGGTGTTTTTGTGATTGCTGAGCAGGGCTTACACAGGACCAAAACTTTTTCTGCTTTTTGTGCTGCCACGTGGGTGAGGAGACTGAGGGTGCCTGGGAGGAGCTGGGAGAGGACACAGCTGGGACAGCTGACCCCAACTGAACAAAGGGATATTCCACACCATATGGTATGTTTTCTCCCTTCATGAAGACATTCAAACCAGAGCCTCCAAATATTCCCTGATTCTTCTGAAAAGTTTTGTGGAAAAGCATCTTAAATGCCCACTCACTTCATGATCTCATCTGCTATAGTCTTGCGCAAAACATTCCTTTCTAAACATTTAGTGGGACATCTGATGTGGAAATCTTAACATGAAGCACACCATGTATACATTATAATGTCACACAAACCAGAAGGGCTCAGAATTACTATTGTTCTTCTTTAAAAAGGAAATAAGAGTGAGAATTCAGTATGTACCTTCACAATTGCATACAGCTTTGCAGTCTTTGGTTTCAGTTTCATTGGTTAAGAGGGCTGAGTTATTTTTATTTCTTGAGGCTTTCCTACTTCTTTCATAGGTGAGAATTTACTGCTGTACATCCACCAAAATGTTTCTCATTTGACAAGTTAGACTTCTTCTTTTAAAATAGAAGCTTTCTAAATTTTCTTTTAAAAAATAGGTCTAAGGCTTCTAGATAGGTCATCGTTTGTTTTAGTCACACTTGCTAAGATTCAGTATTGTAGAATCACTTTTTTATCTTCCTTCCTGAGATTTCTTTATTGGCAAGTCACAACAAACTGTAAAATTTGCTACATTTACCATGAACAGCTTATGAAACATGTCAACTTTCTCTATAATTTTCACAGGGCTTTAATTATGAATCAATGTGATGTTATGAATAAGGGTATTCATAGTTAATGCTTTCAACATGCAGTAAGCAATATTTCTATTAGTTAAACATTGCTCATATCCACAGGCACTTCATTCTGGATTGCTTATTTTGTGAATACCCAGGCATACACATTTTACTCAATCTGATGGTCAGGTTAAAAAGGAAATGATGCATTTTCCTTGGGATTTTACATTGCAAATAAGGATGAATTTTCTAACTGGAGAGTTGCAATTCCCTTGGGACAGTTTGTGACTGACATTATATTTTATCTGCACATTGAAACAACACACTTATCAAATAGAAAAGAAGAAGAAAAATTACAAGAGATTTGATCTTCTTTACAGCTTCTAATAGTAAAATACACTGTATGATTAATGAACCTGTCAACTGTAATGGGAAGAATATGTTACAAGTAACTGTGCATTACTTGTTTGTGATTTTTATCTTTTATAAATGCAGCCATGTGGAGGATGATAAGATTAACTCTTTGTGCTTTTAAGTGAACATTATATGCAAGAATAATACAACCTCTGCTGTTTCTTGTCAGTTCTCAGTCTTAAGAACTGGAGCTTTCCCTAATTCCAAAATAACTATATTATTATTTCATTTGGCATGTCTACACATCTACTGCTGGATATATTATTCAGAGGGATGAAAGACAAAAGAGCCCACACAGCCTACCTGTCTCTTTCCATTTAGCTCCTTATGCTTTGTACCCTGCAGCATTTCTGTGTTGAACAAAAAGATTTTTACAATTTCTTCAGGATTTCTACAGGGCTTACAAGGGGAGATCCCTGGATGAACACTGGAACCTGCCTGGCATCTAGTCTGCATGACATGAAGCAAAAATGTCCTACAGATCTACATTATCTTTGAGATGCCTACTCTGTAATTTTGTACCCTTATGTCTTATGCTCCAGGAATAACACAAGGAAAAAAAAACCATCTTTCATGTCCCACTGACTCAAAACTTGAGGATTCCTAATATTGTTTAAGTGTATTGCGGAGGTATGGCCTTGAGATGGGAAACAAACCAGGAATTTCTGACAGTTTTCTCACCAGCTATCAGGAGTGAAAAGGAAGGGCAGGGTTTTTGCATCTAAGGCTTAGAAACTTCATGATATGATAGCAGTCAGATATCTCTAAGAAGGACATTAAAAAAATGTTTATGAAATTTCTGTATTATCAGAACATCGGCATTCAATATCCAGTGTCATTAAAATAGGGGAAGTTATTTATTGTCCTTAATTTTGTATTTATTTCTTGACTTTCAACTATCCTATTGCCTTTAATTGCCTTGGGTAACGTGTACCACTGAAAGTAATACACATATGTTCCAGATGTACAGAAAGTCTGAACTAGGAACATGGGAAGTGTTTGCAATTGGAATCAAATCTCAGTCTGTCACTTTTTTGTTCACAAAAAAAAAAAAAAAAAAGGAAAAGAAATCTAATTATTTGATCAGAAAAAAAATTAAATATGTTTTAATGCACTTTAAAATGGGGACAGAATGTAAGAAAATAGTCCATTCATAATGTAAGAAAATAGTCCATTTCATTTAGCATTTAAGAATTTGAAGTTTTATGTTTCAAAAGAAAGTTCGAAACTGAAGTACATTTTGAAGTCAGACCTGGGGATAGGGAAAAGCATTTGGTGTAGTGAGAAAATTGGGAAAACTACCAATCACTAAGTTGTATGTTATTATGAAAATAATTTATCACAATATGCATAATTTATTGCAAGGAATTATTTATTGTAATGTCATTCCATCAAGTTAGCTGACTAATATTAATAGCATAGTGTGATTATATTAGCTATTTAAAAAAAATCTTTAATATCAGTTCTTATTTTTGTGCTGCCTTTGCATTGATATTGGGAAAGAAAGAAAGACCAATAAAATGAATTGTATGTTTGAGGTCCAGTAATTCTTCTACAGAGGAAAGGTGAAATTTGTCATCAGTACCATGATACCTCCATTACGTGTCTTAAGGAAGCCTTCTGCAGTGCAAACTAATTACACTATTTTTATAGCTATCCCAGATATCTGAATTCAGGCAAAATGTTAAACAGAAGAGAATAATAAAATATGATTTCTAGTGGATCTTCTTTCACACACTTTTGCATCTCAAATGAGCTTTTAAAGTCCTTTAGAACTCAAGGAAAAACACAGGCAAGTTAGGTCCATTAGGTAACAGAAAATTAACCCTATGAAGAAGTGCAGACTGTACTGTCCAGTGCCATTTTGCCCAAACAAGAGGTTAAATATGAAAAGATACACAATAAAGTTTCAACAAGAGAAAAGGTATCACCACAGTAAAAGAAATTAGTAGACTAAAAAAAGAAAAGGTTAATTAAATGCACTGAAGTTCTATACTTAGAATACTAGAAATTACAAAAAACCCCAAAACAACTATTAGAGATGCAGAACGATTCCACATGGGAGAAAATGTGCTCAGTAAAATATTCATCTTGAAAAGGGAGTGAACGCAGTTTTAGGGTGTTGCATACGAGATAAACTAATGCCTACAGTCATTAGAAAATACTACAACCATTGTTGCTGTCATTATTCTTAAACAATCCATCCAAAACTAGGTGTTGAAAGGATAAGTTGACAAGAAACACAGATTTTGAGGACATACCATGTCAAGCCTGTATAATTTTCTTCTGTGAGAGAAAAATTGTTCTTTTTGTTGATGGAAAGTAATAGATCTAAATTAGTTTGGCATTACTAAAGCTTTTAAACCTGTCTAAACAATACATTAATAAACACACAAGAGAAAAGATAACCCAGATGAAAAGACTACAAGACAGAAAGTAATAAAAAATTGGACTCCAGAAATTAAACTGGAAAGACAGACCACAGATAATTCAGCAACCTCATCACCCATTAGAAAAGAAAATTAATAAAATATGAACCTAGCAACCAAAAATTATAAGAGAAATAGAAAGCATAGAATAGTATCGCCGTTGGTTTGGGCTG
>VZRL01002032.1:0-87805 GCA_013397895.1 Origma solitaria
GGCCCGCCACATTCATCCACACTCTCTGCCTGAACAGTGTAGGCACAGTGACCATGCAGGAGTTGACAGGATGCCTGGCTGGGCTACACCTGTTTCATGGGAACAACAGGCAAGTATTCCTAGACTTTGAACAAATGCCACTTGTGAGCATTCAATCCAGAGAAAACCCATGACTGAAAAAACTAACCTAGAAGCCTTGCTGTTAGGCAATGGACCCTGGATGTGATTTCCTATAGAAAGCAGAAAAAACCCTTTTAATGTTAGTTTACGTGTTATTGTTATACAGCCATCTGCTCATCTTGCTCTGTTGGAAATACTCTGCACGGCTCTTCCTCTCCCTAGCACTTCAGCAACTGCCACAGGATTTAATCCCTGGCTTGTCCATTGTGCTCAGAGGGCATTAGGCTTCCTCCTGGGAATACCTGCTATGGCCAGGAGCAGCTGCTTGGAGAAGCAGAAGGCAAGAAAATGAATCGTAATTGCATTTCCTCTGAATTTCTGGGCATAGGTCTCCTTTGCTCTCAAAAAGTTCCCTGCTTTAAAGGATCTGATCAAATAGAGGATGTTTCAACAAGATCCTAACAAAATCAGGACAAACAGTCTGTGCATTTCTGCATCTCTTGGAGGAAGGTGCTGTATTTTTAGGTCATGATCCCTGGAACATGCAATCTCCAAGCATCTGAATGCTTTGAATCGAGCCAAAAAAACCCCCAGGGCTAAGACCACCAGGAATGCCACAAAGCAGCATCCACTTTAAGCTGATGCTTTATCTCTCATCCTAGAGGCCACAGACCAAAAAAAAAAAAGTAGACAATCTCTTCTCCAAATAAAGCCCACTGTGCACTCCCCTCTTTGCCCTCCCAAAATGAAAGCTTTAGTACAGTGCTTGGTGTACAAGTGAGCATTTCTTCACAGTACAAGGCAGAAATAATGACTCTGCCTGTTGCTCACTTTTGCATACAAGCAGATTAGTGACTCACTGCAGACAGCTGACTTCTGTGTGGTGGGATGTTTTGGCACATATGCCATTGGAAAGAAGGAAAAAAAAAGGAAACAGTCACAGCTCCAGTAAATGCTGGAGCAGGCCATCTGCACAGATTCAGTATAGCTGTATTCTTCAGCCATTTTGTGACATTATTATTGTATATGCACATTCTAGTTCAAAATGCCTGATTTGGATTTTGTCAAAGCTTTATGGCTTGTTCGATCCTGCTCCCACTGAAGAAAGACCCCCATTAATTTCAGTGGGAGTAGAATTTGGACAATTTGGAAAGCTCTGGGGGGAAAAATACCTCTCATTTAAGAAAAGGTTCCGTTTTCCCTCACATATGTGAATCTGAAACAGCTTTCACATTACAGGGCTCTTCAGGTGTTTTTATATGAATGAACTGGCTGAAGTGTGGACTAGACATGTGAAGCACAACAGAAGTAGTCGGTGGGCACTGACCTACTCATTTTCCACTTGGGAGCAGGAAAACACCCTGCAAACCTGGATGTGTGGTAGGTAGCAGATCAGGCCTGTTGTAGGCATAGGCTAATGACCTTTGAAAGAAAATCAATCCAGCACAATTTACTCCAAAATAAAACTTATTAAAACATATGGTTACAGTTGGGAGTGAGGTGCAGAGAAACACCCCAAACCCAATAAACAAAAAGATTTCTCCATTTTTATTCACCTAACATCCTGGGGAAAGTTTAGTGTGCAGCACTCCAATATACCTTCTAAATTTTAAATGTAATTTAGTAGACACTGATCTGTAGACTTCAAAAATTAAGTAGTTATTTGTGCTGAGTGAAAATGTGTGCATAGTTTATGATCCTGCGCATGCTCATTCAAAAAAAGAAGGGCATCATTTCAAAGAGTGTTCCCTACTGATCATTATCTGTTCCTTGGAAACACCCAGAGGCCCCAAACATTTGAAGGCACTATTTTTGCTGGGCATCTCTTCTAATTACCTGACAGAGACACACCCAAGGAAAAGCCATACAGCAGCGACAACTCCACACAACACAGTAATGCAGTGCAAAGTTCAGGTCTCCCACATCCCAACACAGTCACACCCATAAGAGTACATTGACCTTTTCTGGTTCATGCTCATCACTTTGCGTAAGAGTAAGATGCTATTTTGCTTAATTCTGATGGTGTAAAAAACCAGGACAATTATAAAAAACCCAGAACCATTCCAAACCAAGTTCTATTGTTTTGTATGATATGGCAATTTAATTTCCTGCAATACTTGCAGTAGCTTAGCACACAGACCTGCACGTGCTACACTTTTGGAGGCCAGGGTTGTCTCACAGCTTTTATTCTCATCACACTTCACAAGCCAACAGCACAATGAGGCTCAATAGCCTGTCAGTACACCACAAATTAAACTGAGGATTCAGCTTAATAAATGCTTGGCTCGGCTGGAACAGTTTTCTTACAAGCTGGTAAGCTTGCTTGTATGCACTTTGGGTCAGATCATTTCAAATCCACAACTCACATCCTAATTTTACACATCCTAGGAAAAAAAAACACATTTAAAATTGACCTACTGCCATGAAACATTTACTTTTTAGCAGTCTTTCTTATCCAGAATAAAAATGGTTTGTTGGAAAGTTTTCCAACTACCTCTTGAGAGCTGACTGAACCTTGCTCTCCAGGGAGCTGGAATGACTGACACAAGCTGTCAGCTTGCTCAGCTGAAGTGTGTGAATTCAACATTTGCTGGAATTAGGAGCAGGTATCACTAGCTCTGTCTGGATTTACTTTGAGGCTGTGGTTAGATGTTCACTGCAGAAAGAGCAGTGTTACTATCAGATATTCCTGCCCTGGGGCTGCTTGTTGCAACCCCACAGCTCAGTTGGTGGAAAAGTTCATGTGACTGTTTACCATCTGCTCAGTGCAAAGTCAGCTGGCTTAATTTAAAGAGCCCTTACTGTCAGCCAGAGGCAAAAGCTCCATGACTGTCTCCGCAGGGCTGTGCCAAAACGACTCAGATCAGGCTTGTAACCTGCCTGCAGTTATGCTTCTGACCTTCCCTTGAGACATGGCCGAATATATTCCAGAGCTCCTTAGGTGACGCTAACAAAGAGAAAACTTTAACTCTCCTGAATGAGCCTACCCAAAAGAAAAATGCAGTTCTGGGCTACCTGACTTGAGGCAGAATTCTAGCTCACCATTCCCAAACAACACAGGGCCTTCAGAATTTTTAAACATACAGCCACTTCAACAGGTAAATACTGTAGAGAGAAATCCAATGAGCTGCTACAACAACTTCAATTGCTAGGTCACAGTAGATGAGGAGATTTTCTTCCCAACAGATGTTGCTTAATTAACCAGCGTGTTATCATACTCTAAAGCAATTCATTCATGTTCATTTAAGAAGTTCTGTCAAACACATCCCATTTAAAAAAAAAAAAAATTAAAGGCAGTTGAAGTCAGAACTAGCTTAGTATTAGCACAAGCCTAATTTTGCAAAGTGGCTGTTCCACATCTAATTACAAAAATCAATACCAAAATTGGCATGCACTAGAAAACAACAGCTGCTCAATCCTGCACACTGTAATGTGATTATTTGTGAAGCATTCAAAAGGCATAGATCTAATCCAGGGTCACCTGGCTAAAACAGTGGTATTAGATCTTAAAACCTGTCAGTCAGTGGAGCTACCATTGTAGCAGATAAGGAGACCAACTTCATATTGCAAATTGTGCCTGATGAGGATCCTTTTGAGCATCCTCTTGTCTTGTGGAATTACTGGTACATCATTCCTTCATTCTGTGATGTTTCTATACTGTATGTATGCATCAGTATTTGTACCGCAGTATAAAAGTAGTTTTACCCTACCACACTGTCACTTCTCTACCACCTCCGTGTCACAGGTTGTCTGTATAAAAGAACAGCCAAGTGTGCCATAAGTTTCTCCCTCCATGAGCCTCAGCAATGGAGCTAGGTATGGAATTGGTTTTCATGTCCTCAAACTTTTTTTTATCATGTCAGGACATTTTTGCTCAAAACTTACGACAGAGTTAAAATCTTGATAGAAGAAAAATTCCAAATGTTTCATTCAGACATCTCTGGTATCTTACGTTTTAATTTACAGAACCTAAAATTACAGCGAAATGAGAACTGGCATAAAACTAAGCTTAGAAAAATGTCAAAATGTAACCTTTGATAATCTGCCCTTTTTCCCCCATTTTCTCCTGGGAAAACTTGTCAAATTCACTTACCTCACAAATATTCATGGTTTTGAAAAACTTCTAGCTACAAGAGCTATATTTTGTGTAGAAACTCTACCCAGTTCTATTTATCATGAAAATCAGGAATCAAGAGTACAGCCTGAAAACGAATCCAGGCGAGAACCAACTAACTTCAGTGCCAGGAAATTTCTTCTTTGACTTCAGACTTTTCACAGGTAACAGTAAAATAATGACATATAAATTCCTGAGCTTTTCATAGCATTGTTGTTGTTTAAGAATGTACTGCACTTGGCAATTTACCTTTGTTGGATTTTGGTAGTTCACATGAGCCGCTTCCAACCTTTCGCTTTTTCCTCGAAACAGCTGAATTTTTCCTGTCAAAGGTAATAGGACTGTATTGAGGGAGGCTGTTGAATTTCTTTGCAAATTCTTCTTCCAATTTTGCTAAGCTAAATGGGAAACAAAACCATTCAAATTAAATGTAACTCTGTTTCTGGAGAAAAAAAATATATTGTTTAAGAACATGTGTGCATATACACACACCCTTCTACACAGAGAGAGGGGAAAACCAGGTAAGTGCACACACTGTAAACACCAAACCAGTATATATTAATCCAGCTTTGGAATGAGAATGTACATGTCTGCTTCTGCATTAGTAACAGCACAAATTGATTACCTTAGTAGCATATGTTAAAATTAGGAAAAAAAAAAAAAAAAATCAATGTTATAATGGTGACATTTAGCTCTGTTTGCTGCACAGATTCATACAAGAAATTTGTCTGTTCTGTGGGGGAATGAACAAAGACAGTAAAACCAATAAATAAACCAATAAAATAACTTCACATAAAAGTTCTTCCACCAGAATAAAAACAGCATTTCAAACCAGAACAAGAATGTCACACTAATCACATCTTCTGTGGATATTCTGAAACAGGAGGCTTTGGGGTGGGCATTAGTTTTGTATTTACTGTTTCTCCCCTCACATTTTATTTGCTGTGAGATGAAAAATTCAACTACCTTATGCTTTCATGGAACCCAACACTCCTCACACTTCAGCCCAACTTCAGCCCAACCTGAATGACTGTCACCAGATTAACTACAACTCAAGAAATCCACAGACAGGTATGATTGTTCCTAATAGCCAGAAGAAAAAGCACTCAATGAGGATGGCACAGCATTTCTGGCTATAATGACTACACTGGCTTGCATAAGCAGTCTGTTCCTGCAAATTTTTTGCAGCCAGGCAGGAGTCTAAGTAGGAATTCTGTTTTAGTAAAAGGCAGTGCACACAGCTAGGCAGCTTATAAATAGAACTTGTCAATGATGGGGGAACAATGACATTTTCTACTTGTTTTTAATTCTCCTTGCTATGGAAAACTTCAACTTGACTGAAGTTGGCATGACTGATGGAAGGATGGCCCTTATACAGTTGGATGCATCACAAGAAACATGGTACTTCTCTCTGCTTTCTGAAGCAGCACTTCAAACAATTGCATTCTGAAAGCTTTGGTACACAGAATGATACCTCATTTTATCTCTGTAATTTTTACTTCTTTCAGTAAGCAATTTTTCATCTGAAAACACAGCCTTAGCTCTTTGCAGACCAGGTGCATAGTGGGTTTGTTTGTTCGTGTGCGCACACGTTTCATTTTGGTTTTAAATCACAAAGGTATCTGACATCAGTAGTGCTTAGTACTGCTACCTTTTTCTCTTCCACACGGATGTTCCCTGACAACCACAAAACCATCGGATTTTCTGCTGTGACAGCTGTCACGCAATGCCATCGTCTGACTCAGCTCCTCTCCCACTGTCTGCTCCCACCTGCCTAAGCTCCTGCCCCAAGGGCATGCGAGGGGCTGCAGCTCTAATTGGGAAGGCCCAGCCTCATCTGACAGCAGATGAGCTGCCATCCTGGCTGGCAGTTTATAGCTTGTGCCATGTGCAGGCACTGGGGAGCGCTGCTAACTCTGTGTCAGCCATTAATTATTAACAAAAATAAAAAGCATCCACACCGTCATGAACTTTCAGAGCCTCTCAGAAGCCTGGTTAGACACATGTAGCTGAGCTGAGGTGCTGGTGCTGTGCAGCCCAGTCCTGCCAGGTGACATACGCAGGGACAGCACTGCTTGGTGAAGGTGTGGGTTGTACATGGGGAAAGCACATCTCACCCGGACCATCAGGGGAACACAGGCAGCTATGGATGGGGAAGGCAAGAGGACACAGGGAAAATGACATAATTCTGAAGGGTTGAGGACCCTTTCACCTACACACATACAAAATGAGGCTGAAATGTGATGCTGAAGGGAGCAGAGGGAGTTAAGTGGAGCAGGTAGAGGTAAAAACAGCTCTTCAAGTACCTGGAAGATCAGGTAATGCAATGAACAGGTACACTGGATACCTTCTCCAGCACTAATGCTTCACAAATTCTTTATTCTGCCTTTACAGAGTTCACCAAATAATATTCATTAATGATGTGACTGAATAAAGATGAGAGATTGGAAAATATCTATTTCCTCATCCAGCCAGCTAACAAGGGTAGAACAGTATTGAATGAATGATCTAGACAATTTTTCTAGCTACTTTGAATAAATAATTTACTACTTTTTTTCTATGCCACAAGATGTGATCAGTTTTCCCATCATTATGTGTGAAAAGTTTTCAATCTTTTAATTTAAACTTTAAAATATTTCCAAAATTTATACAAAGCTCTAAAAATACGAAGTGTTCCATTTTTTCTTGCCTAATTTTTCTTGACTATTCCAAATAAACAAGACTTGAGGATTCCCATTGATTTTGTATCTTTGCTGAAACTGAGTTGCAACTAGATGTCACATAGACTAGGTTTTAAGAAGGGCTGCTGCAAACTTGTAAATCCAAACATATTATAATTTTAAGCATAAATTATGGAAAAACTCCTCTTTTCAATTCATTTTCCCATCTTCAAAAATTTGCAAGTATGAATGCCTACCCATATTTAACTACTGCGCCTGCAGCTAAATAAATCTGTAATACTGTGACAAGAATCGTTACTTCTATACTAGGAAACTAATTCTGTGCAGCCTTACTAAATTTTAATGCATCTATACCCATTAATTGTTTTTAAGACATATTTAATTTCTTCATGGTGAACATAAACAGCTAAAATATCTTTTCACCACAATGGAAAAATTACATATTTATCATAATTATTTTCCAGTATAAGAACATTGTTTACTATTCCTCTGTAAGCTATCTCTCCAACGGGGCAAAGAGATCTATTCTTTCTAGTCTAATTTGGTTTATGATGATTGAACGCCTACACAGAACTTTAAACACTGCTTGCAAAGTCCTTTGAAAATGTAAATAACCCTCTTCACCACTTTTTGAGCAGGTAAATACTGTGTGGTTTGTTTAGAACTGAGCAAATAACATCACTCAAATTCATTTACAGTGGTGTAAATCAGGGAAGATCTCAAAGGAATTACTTTGCTATACAAAAATCCAGGTATTTAGAGCATGACTCAGTCCAACAGCATTTTTAATTTTCAGGAATTGTGATTATTTGGGTATTAGATGCAGTTCATTTAGTTGCAGTGAGGAGGACTCACTCTTAAATTATTAGACTGACCTAACTATAACATCAAACAGTCTTAAGCCACAACTTACCCAAAAACAAACTCTTCCTTTGGCTTAGTCTTTTTCAGTTTTTTGTTCCCACTTGTCCCACTTGGGGAAAAGGCCCAGATTTCTTCATTCCAGCATCCTTCATGATCTGAGGAGTTGCCTTTTCCTGAGCTTCTTTTTCCTGTGATGAAGGCAGAAAATTATTTCTCATCTTTAGAAAAACGTCTCAAAACAAAGTAGACTCAGAAGAAACTTGTGTACCCATTCAGTACTGCAACTTATGAAGCCTGACCTTCTTGAAGGCAGTTACAAAACATTTTTCATTTTAAACTGGACAGTGATGACACTGACAACTATTCTGCATCCCCTGTCCTGTCCTTTCCCCGACTACCTCAAAAGTGAGGATCTCTTAAGGTATAAAGAAGGAGAAAGAGATGAAGAGTTATACAGTAATAAGCATCTTTTTTCTTTTCTCACTGTTCTAATTACACATATAAATCTACCAGTTGGAAAAATACATTTCCAGACATCTCACTGAAAGCTTCCAAAAATTATCTCAAATTTGTCCTTCCACAAGATAAAGGGTTCTCACTTACCGCCTACAGCAAAACTAACAACCAAAGCAAAACCAGAACACATTTGCTTCCTGTAGGATTGAGAACTATGCTCACAACCACAAGAGTTGTTTATATAGAAACAAGGTAATTGTTCGGGGTTACATACATCACAAGTCGTACACACATCCATCAGCAGGCTGACAAATTAAACAACAAAGCCTTCAGTCAAGAAGTTAAAGCTCAGATCATGAAAGACGAAAATAGAGCAGTTAAGAGTTTGTGAGGTAAGCAGGAACACAGATGGCAAGACTTCATGTCCTGGGGTGGCATAATGATATCTTGTATTCCCTATCGTTTTGTATGCTTGACCAGAAATATGGTCCTGTAGCTTTAACTGTGTCCCGCAGCTGGGAGCTCTGCCGCCAGCGCGGGATGGTTTGAAACTTTCTCCGGCTCTCCTAGGGGGAGTGAGAAGGAAGGGACACTGTTTTGTTTTTTTTTTTTTTTCCTCCCTGGGATTGTTTTTCATCATTTTGGACCCTTTTCTTCAACTTGCTTTCTCATCCGAGAACCTGAGGAGCCCCGGGGGACAGCGGACGAGAATCGTCCAGGGAGCCACCGGAGGAACTTCACCTAGCCCTTCGGGGCCCCCCGGAAAGGGGAAGCTACGCCTGAGGAAAAGGACACTAAGTTCATCAGCTGTTTGTTCAGGTTTTATGACCCCTTTCCCCTTTTCCCTTTCCACTGTGTGGTCTGTTAATTAAACAGTTCTTTCCACTTTAGGCTGAGATATTCTGTGTTGTGGGGGGAGGGGTGCCAGAGACCTCTGCGGTGGGGGAGGCACCTGCTCGGAGTGCTTTCCACCTAGGATATTTGTCTAATCCAAGACACTTCAAAACACTTGCCCTGGGACACAGAGTCCAGCCCCTCCACCTGTCCCTTGCATCTCAGGTAGCCAGACACAACACTCTCATCACACACTGCTCAAACTCCAGCTCAAACATGGACTTTTGCTCTTCCTCCCACTCCAGGCAGGCTTTTGCAGTTCACGCTGTAAACAAAACACTCGAAGTCACCCACCTCTGTCCACATTAGCGCGCAGAGATGTGAGCATGCCCTCTGACACCAGAGTTTTATAAAGAGCACCTTTGCAAGATCTCTCCGATTTCCTGGAGCCACAGGTTTCTACCTTTTTAACACAGTCACTGTCCTCAGTTTTGACCTGTTCTGGTAAGTTTTGGGGTACCACCTCCTCTGTTGGGGTCAGTGGTTCCACTTTAATGTTATCAGAAGCCTCACATGGTACTTCCTTGCTGGCTCCAATACTAAGGAAATCGGGAGGCTTTGATTCTTTGGTGGTCTCCATCGGTTTCTCCTTTGATGTTTTCTTCTCTTTCGATTTCACTTTTTTCTTTGGTGATTTTGTATCCAACACGCTTCCCTTCACATTTGAGACGGGGCGGTTTTTTTTGCGGGGAGTATCCGCGAGTCTCTCAGCCCCCCAGTCCCCCTTGGCCACAGCTTCAATTGTGTACATTACACTTTCAATGTCCGACTCGGAGGACTGCCTCTTTTTACAAGATTTCTTGGGGGTGGATTTTTCGTTTGTGTGCCGGTCCAACTTATTTTTTTTCTTTTTCTTCTTTATCTTTTCCGGCTTTAGCCCAAGGATAGTCATGTCACCCATGAAAAGCTCTGGAGAACGGCACATGTGATCCTTTGTGTTATTCTTTCTCTCAAAAGGACTGTTTTCCACTGCAAGACTAGTAAAATCTCTGCATTTTGCAGTTTCTGATTCCTCAGCTTTTGTTTCATCCAGGTTTTGCATTTTCTCTATCTCTGATTGTTCTACTTTACTGGAGTCTTTTATTGTTGTTTTCTCCAGTTCTACTTCCATGTCCTCTGAAACTTCCCCTCCCTCATCTTCCAGTGCTTCCACTTTTATTTTCCCAGGTTCTTTCACTTTTACTCCTTCTGATGCAAGGCACATCTAAAATAAGTTTAAAAACAGTCCCATGAAACAAACAGCAACTGTTAATATTATTAACTTATACTAACAAGAGCATTAAACAGGGAATCTCTCTGACATTTCAGCTCAGGAACGCAAACTATGCTACAGGACAGTACTGAAAAACAGGCTGAAGTCCTGCTGAAACCAATGAAATGGGATGAGGGCTAAGTGCTAGAATAAGGTTCGTGGGTTCCACTGCTCTAATAAAAAAGACTCCAACTGATCCTCCTTTAAGGGTCTTTCACATAACCTGGAAACCCACTGCTAGGTAGATTTTCAGAATACCCTAAATGCAACAGAACAACAGAGTTGTAAGTCTCACATACATTCCCTCTTCAACTCCCAAACGTTCCTAATATAATTCCTTTCTCAGTTTTCCAAATGGCCTTGAAGGAGGGAGGGAAAAAGTGTTTATTGAACCTCAGTAACAGAGATTATTTTCTTTTACTTGAATGTAAGAAATAATTTGGAAGGTAGTACAAAAGCCTTCCAAATCTTTCTTCTCATGTCACAGATTTATTTTGCAAAGAACTGCAAAGCAGCAGTGGTTGCCATGGTTATCTCCTCCCGGAGATAACGCTGATGGAAACCAAAATCCTTATACTATCTGAGGAACATCGACACTCAAAAAAAGAGCTGTCAGAAGGTCCTCAAACTGCTGTGATCCTGCAGCACTGACTTGGGTGATCCTCTCTGTTTTGGATCACCTGTAAGCTATGCTGACACCTCTACAGAAGGTAGTCCTTCACAGTACCAACCAACTGCCCTTGGGAAGACACGCTCTGTTCCTACTGTCCCCTCTCAAAGCCCCCAAGCTGAATTCCCAGCGCTGTTTTGTTTATAGAACAAATGTCAACCAGTCACCTGGAGCAAAACCAGATGGAAGAGGCTTGCTTTGAACCAGACATCAGAAGGTTCCTGCAGCTCAGCCCACAGGCCATGTGGTCAGTACGGATGTACCTCCCCCAGCCACTGGGTTCTCTTTAGGTCCATTTTAGATTCCTCAAATTGGCAAGGCTTTTTGTTTTCCTTGCAAACTAAAAAAGTCTCTCATACCAATTTATGTAAGAGCATAACGCCAATGATTAGAATGTTTTTGTATCAGGTTTCCAAAATTCTTGCCACACAGGGTAGAAACCACTGCTCTGGTTCAGAACAAGCTGGGCTGAGCACTGTAAGGCACCAGAGCTTGGACAACACACAGTGTCTATTAGGAAGCAGGTTAAACTCCTCAACTATGCTGACACGGGCTCTTGGTACAAAGGTGTGACTTCTTTATTACACTGCAATGTTAAGCACAGCCTGTGACTTTCAAGAGCTGAAGACTAATCTTTAAAATGGAGCTCATTGGGCTAAGAATTTTTGGCAATTCAACATACATCCCCCTCTAGCCAATGGATTATTTTTTTCCTTTTATACATTTGCTGCTTCTGCAGTAGCCAATAGTACAGAGCAATGGATATGGCGACAAGAAAAGCAACTTCTGTCTTGTGAGAACTAAATAAGCTTGTAATTACACAATCTTCAAGACTGAGAAAGCTTAGAAAAAAAGTGTTTAGAAACAAAATAAATGCAAAATTTCAATAAAATGCCACTGGTTTAAACTGTTCCCAGTAGAAAGATCTGCTGAGAGTATCACAGCAGAATTTCTATAGAAGTTATTGACCTGTTAATTCCTCACTTGAAAAATACAGTGGGCATGAAAAGCAAAAAGAGATGAAAGCAACTCATGACCATTAACATGAATTTGTAATGGTGATGCCCAAATTTGAATACCACAGTAATCCAGTCCTCTCTCTCAACTATTTGTGCCCCTCAGCCAAACCCTAAAACCTCAGAGCCTAAACCAAGAAATTGAATCAAATTCAATTGCAAAGTCCCTTTGCCACCAGGAACTGGTGGTTCTCCTCAGCTGCACCAGATTCTTAGAAACATCGAAGCTGATGGCTTGTCTGGGGAAATCTTGATTTGTGGCATCTGAGCCATGATAATTTGTGGTTCTACAAGCAGCAGTGTAATTATAACTGTAGCACTGTTCTGCCTTTCAGACGTCAGCAATCAACAGCATTAATTTCTTCACCCCACTGCACCTGAGGCAGTTAGTCACCAGTGTTTTAGTATTACCTCTGCCAGCTGAAATAATGCTGATGTTCCACACTGTTTCGTTAAATCAGAAGGCCCTGAACGGGATGTACTTGAAGAAATCTATGGAGAGAAAAACCAACATGAATAAAACATCCTTTTATCAGTACCAATTGTTTTATGTTTATGACACGGCTTTTGAATGGATTGTTTCTCCCCCTTCCCAAAATTCATTTGTAAGATTATATACTGAAAAAGAAGTGCAGACCTGTGCATGCTGGTATAAATAAAAGCCTGCTCCAACACTGCTCTGGTGGATAATGCCACTGTACACTAAAAGATACTTGCAGATTTGGGGTTTTTCTTGTCAGAACTCCCTTGGAAGAGCAGGATGAACTGAAGCACATGCTCCCGCACAAAGGAACAGGCTCCACCAGCTAAGCAACAATCTACACCAGCATGCAACCTGGCTGGTAGTGTTTTTTTGAAGGCTTAGTAGGACACTGGATTGCAAAATTTAATCATTTCATTTCATTATCACAGGTTAAGGAGGCTCTTCCTTTCAGGTTATAGCACTGCCTGTTGGTGCCCTACAGGACTCATATAAAAGAGATGCTATGAACTCAAAGTTAAGTAGGAGCCCTCAAGCCTTTGGTAATATTTAGCACTCTTCAGAGTAAAAGGAGGCTGTCATGCAAGCATGTAGCTGATTATCCTCCAGAATATTTTCCCTGTATCAGTCCATGATCCTCTTCAGTACTTTTGAGTGTTTTGTCTCAGTTTTGAGCTAGGTGCACAGAAATAATTTTTTTCTGAACAAATATGAAGTATCAGTATCAGGATTGGCCATTAGTATGAAGAAAATGTTGTTTTGAAGGACATATCACATCATCTCTGACCAGGCTTGTGGGCTTCTTATACCTCCTTCTTCAGGCTGCACAAGAAAGCAAAGTTATAAGGGACTGGGGAACTAAAATATTTACACCCTTTAGGCTCTCCCTATCCCCACAAACTCAGTTTTCATCGCTCTCAACCACCACAGGCCTACAAAGTCAACTGCAGGATTTGGCCTATCACTGCCATAAAGAAAATAAACAAAAAACAACACTGTCTCTACATCTCCTGGAAGGTGCAGCTCTTCACAGCATCTCTTCTGACCATTGCAGCTCAAGTCTCCGCATGCTGCTCACGGCTGAGTGCTGTTAGTGCTGTGAAGTGGCTTCCTTGCCTTGGTGAGGTGATGCTCCACCCCTTAACTGCCTCCCTCCACTCTCCTGCCTCCACACTGAAGGCCAAAGACCAAGCAAGGCTAAGACTCAGCAGAGCTGAACAGAAACAGCCTCCCAGGCTTCAGAATGCAGAGTGGCTGCTCCAACCATTCGTAGACACTTAGAAATCCTCAGAATTTTTAGAAAATAATTAACCCCCTTCTGCATTTTATTTTAATCACCATATGTGAAACACTGCGAAATAAGGAAGGCATAGGGAAGAGGGGGGAAAAGAAGATAAAATTAGTTAATCCATGTAGCAAAGAGATGAAGGAGGAGCAGAGCAGTGTGGTATGCTGAAGAATTTAGGCTCCCACGCACCAGACACTTGCCATGCCAGCAGCATGGGAACATTAGTTCAGTCCCCTCCAGTGCACAGCATCTGCAGTTTGCAGTTACAGCAGCAGAGCACAGCTCTCTGACAAATCCACTTGCAAACCTAAGATACCCTCAAGGGGAGTATGAACATGGTTTATTTGGGGTGCTCTGAACCAGGTCCTGAACTGCCATCTGAAAACTTAAGCTGAATCTCTCACAGATCATTTATCCAACTACAGCCAACGTCAGAGATCTCCAAAACTGGGGAAAATAGAAAAAATCAATAGCACTGATGTCCTACAAGAGCTAATGACAAGGAGGATGTGCCCAGCACATCTGCCATGTTTTTCCCTCTGTGAATCAGAGCCTTTAACAGCCATTTTGTGTATTAAACTAGGCTTGCAGGAATGCATCTGAACAATCACTGAGAGATCAGAGAAACCTGTCCAACATACAAACGTCATGCTGCCAGACTTAGCTTCACTTTTCTGCCACCTGCAGTACAAACTGTGCACTCCTGTGGACAAGCATCTGTCCTTCCCCTGAATTAGGGCTTCAAAAGCTTCACAGCCACATCACAACTTCCAACGCTGACTTCTAAAAATCAGGCTGCACTCAGCAACGGCCTTACTCCAGAACAGCACTACTCAGCCTGCTGCTGTCCTGTTAGAGGACACTTAAAAAACTTCTGGTGTCCTTGAGTAAATGCTACCAGCCCTTCTGCTGTCCCAGAGCTGCAAAAGCCAAATACCCTTATGGATCACTGATCACAGTTAGGTGTAATCACCCTTGCACAGGCACTGCTGGCAGTAGAACACACAGTCACAAACTCTATTACTGCCAGAGACTGCCTGTACCGTAAGGCAGGTTTTCTTCCACTCATGTAAGTTCCTATAAAGTTGCATAGTTGCAAGACTATCCATAGAATGGGATATGGAATACTTTTATTTCAATTCTTCCAATCTCTGCCTTTTTCCTGAGAGGGACCGACCTCAGTAGCAAGAATATAAGGCTGGATGCAACTAGACAGGATCCAGAGAACCATTTTCCTCACTGAAATAGAACTTGAATTTGAAATAAAAACCCGTAACACCACAACAAAAACCAAGCAAAAAAGTGTACAAGTAATGTGCTTCCACACTTCCTTATTTATCTGGAATACGGCATGTATCTTCATCTTTCAATCATCATGAAGAATAGTATTTGCACATCAAACCTCAAAGATTTTTGAGTGAATCCTCCATATCAAAGAGGAGACCTCTGCAAGGTTCTATTTAAGAGTCACAGAGAATTTCTAGGACTTTGGCGAAACCTGACCCAGCATTCTTGATTACTGCTGACAGCTGCCAATTTCAGCATTTAATACACTGCATCAACTTCCAACTCTTCATACAGATTCCTGATGACCTCAAAGACTACTTTTCTTTTCCTGTTCCCAGTGCCCGATTAAGCAATGGACCTTCCAATCATTACAACCAAAGCTGTGGTTTTTTAATCCTGGTATCCAGTTCCTCATTAAGAAGAATACTGTTATTCCCTGTCTTTGCTGTTGTCCTGAGAACTGTTTTTATTACAGTTATAAATCTAATTTTTCTAAAAAGAAGTGTAACTTTCCATGCTGTCTCTAAGAAAATATGCACATTTACAATGGTCAAGGACTAGGTCCCTGGGACCATTGCCACTGCGTACTTCTCTTGATATTTCATTATTTACTGATCTGTGTTTCTGGAAATACCAAATTTGATACTAGAGCAAAGCTTATACAATTCATACTTTTTTTGTGGGAAAGTTATACATATCTTCCCCTTGTGACACCACTGGGTATAACATTACCTCTGCCAACTGGAAGAGTGCCGACTTCCCACAGTGCTTTACTGGCTCAGGACTTGGCAACTGGGAAGTATTTGATGAGATCTAGGTTACAAATGAACAGAAGAGAAAATATTTCAGTGGCACACAGGAAAGACAGAAAGGAAATGAGAAAAAGAATGGAAAATAAGGAGTTAGTTCAATCAGTTGCTTTTAGTTCTTTCTGGCAAAAGGCACCGCTTCAGGTAAGGCAACCCCACCCAAGAAACACTTAACAGATATGTAGATGACTGCAGAATACAAGAAAATACAGCATTTCTTCCTCAGACTACACTCATGGATACTCTATTTGTACTGCCCACAGCTAATATTCTACCATGCTGTGTGTTTCACATCTGTTTTATGTGACTAAGTGAACAAATCATACCTGTTGCTTAAAAATATGCACTGTAAGTTGTTAAGGTTAAATAAAATTCTCCCGGAAAGCCTGGGCAGTATTTCCCATTAATTAGATATAGAAGAAGACCATCTGTCCTCACAGGCAGTTCTTGTTTCACTTTCCTTACTTATAAAAAAAGGAAATAAGACCTATGTCTGGAGATCAAACGGAATTCCAAAGAGCTGTTGGTGTGCCAGCACCTGTGAGGAGAATTAGGGAATTCCTTTTACAGCCAAGTTTTTTCAGACCTGCTTCCAAGTGCAGCATTATGAATTCAGAAATATAAGAATTACTTCTGATATGTGACCATTTTTGGCATGGCATTACATGGCATTTGACTTGGATGCCTTGAAAAGGCTTGGTGCAAAATCACTAGTGTTTCTGTGGTATCTCCCACACCACAAAAATCACACTTAGGACCATGACTGGGCAGGTAGGGACAAGGGGCAATGGTTTTAAGCTGAAAGATGGCAGGTTTACAGCAGATGTCAAATTCTTAACTCAGAAGGCAGTGAGGCACCGGAACAGGTGGCCCAGAGGTTGTGGATGCCCCAAACCTGGAAGTGTTCAGGGCCAGGCTGGATGGAGCTTTGAGAAACCTCACAGAGTGGAGGGTGTCCCTGCCCATGGCAGGGGGGCTGGAATGAGATGAGCTTTAAGGTTCCTTCCAAGTCAAACCATTCTATGGTTCTGTGATCTTTCAGAGGCAAAAATTATCACCTTTGCCTTTCTCCTTTTATTTAATTCTTTCTTTTGAACTAGGTTATTTGAATAATTTACCTTTCAATTACCTGTCAAAGTATTTAGTACAATCCTCACTGCATCCCCCTCCACCAAAATCCAGGACATCCATTTCACTTAAAGCTATTTAAAATACAATGAATAATCCTCAAATGTGCACTAATAATGATTTTTATATTAAACTAAAATACTTCAACATCCTAGTTTTGCTTTGAGACAGTTCAGTGAACCTGCTCAGGACCCCACTCGACTAAGTGATCTTGTACACTGCACTTTGCAGGAAGATGGTCTCAACTTTTTAATCCTTTTATAATAAAAAATGCTCATCTCAATTATTTTTTTTCAGCACAATATGAATGGCAGAAAAAGGACAGAACAACGCCTACACACACTGAATTATAACTTGAGAACATACAGGCATATCTTGCCTCCTGATGCACGAAGTGAAGAGAGAGTAAAGAAATTTTGACAAGACAATAGGTGTTCCTAAGAAAATGTGAGATCTTTATAGTACTAATAGAAAGAGAGGAAGCTGACATTTCACTTCAGAAAAAAACCCAAATCTTTTCAGAGTTAAGAAAACAAATGGCAAGCGACTCAAGTGTGTAACTCATTCTGATGAAGTTATTTGCCAAACATCAGAAGGGAGAGAATGGCTGATCAATCAGCTCTCAGTGAGACCACAGATCTCATTCCCTGTCTTAAGAACACCTTCCAGCCTTAATTAATTAGAATAATCAGAACCTCCAGTACTACAACCACAAAAAGCCCCTTTCTTATGTAGAGGTTTAACTGGAGGATCATTAGGATCAAGTTACTAATTTTAATTCCAATACAGGTGGGATTTTAGCTACTACATGATGTTTTAGTTTGCAAAAGAAGCATGGTACTACTTTTTAATTTTCCTCCCAGAACAGGCATTTCACTTCAACACAAACATTTAATAATTTCAGTATGTGGGCAAACAGCAAATACATTTGTCTTTACCTGGGAAGATTACAGCTTTACATACGGGAAAGTTGGAAGAGAAAACACGCACTAGTTCTTACACTCCCAATTTCAAGGCATTTTGACCAGAAGTTTTGGATTTAAACTTTCTGTTCTGCACAGCAATAAGCAGAGGGCAAACCTTCTCAAAGTGAGTAAGTGAGAATGCAGCAGGGGCAAAACCATCCTCAGGTATGCTTTTTTTTCTTAAATGATAGTAACATGTTGGACTATAAAAAACAAATTCCACCTTGTTGCATGCTGCACACATGACTGTTTCTGGGGTTTCTTTTATTAAATCACCTAAAGAAAAAATTTAGAAAAGCTTCTGAAAGCAAAGGATTGGGGGTTTTAGATTAATTTCGCTTTTAAGCAATTCTTTTCCTTCCATACCCCAGAAGCCTTTTCTTTAATAATGAATTTAGGTAAGTAAATCCAAGAGGTACTGTACTTTCCTCTCAAGGAGGCAATCGCCACCATCTGTTCACATCTGCCAAACAAACACACACTCAGTAAGACAAGAGAGCAAGGGGTCCCCTTTGCTCTGCTTCCCTCCTGGGGCAAGGAAGGTGACAATGACCAGCCCCTGTGAGCACACTGCCTGCAAACAGCCACTGCCCTAAGGAACAGGGCCCACTGCTCAGAAATCATGGCCCTCAGAATGCTTTTTCACAAAGGTTCAAATGACAAGGACAACAGTAGGGCCAAGTACTTCCAAGATCAGAGCAGCACGAGAGAGCCAAAAGCGTAACTTGACAACACTCCAAACTGCAAAAAGCTCTTATGAGGATGTCACATTTTCTTTGAAGACCTCCAAGGCACTTGCCTGCACACCCACAGGACCAAAAGAAGTCTTGCTTCCAGGATTTTTATCATCTGTTGTAGTAAGTCACTGGGCAGGCCTCATTAGCCATATCCTGAACAGCTTTAATTGACAACTACAGCACTCGGGACAGACAACCAGATGAAAGACTAACTGAGGCTGTAGAGACAAAAAGAATCCTGTGCTACTCTACACATAACGAGCTGTTTCTGAGTGACAGGGCACTTGTACTCCTGGGGTAAAGGTGTCCATTTTAAATGACAAACCTACTCAATGGGATCACTGTCTTCACAAAGAGGCACTCTTACTCACCCTGCTGCAAAGGCGGTGAAGAGAAAGGAAACATACGAGGAACACCCAGCCAGAACCAAAACTGAGCTGGGATGGCTGCCAGAAGTCTCCAGGCACATCAGACCAGAGCACACTTCACATTTCTTCACAGGTCTACTTGGCTACTGGTTAAATAACTACTTTCTCTCCCTCTCTTTCTTCTTTTGTAGCACTGTGCATTGCTGACAGCAGACCACTGCAAATTGCTTGCCATAATTTAGCTCACTAAATGCTGTTAACACGTTCATATAGACAGGACCCAGTATGAAGTGGCACAGTAAGGAATAGGACTTTTGCCAAACTTGACAAAGACAGCCTGTGCAAATGAAAGCTCTTATAGCTGAAAGAGCACAAGCAGCTTTAATACCAGGGGAGAAAGCTTAAAGAGGTTCTGTAACATGCTCAATACTTTCCCCTGGAACAACCTAAATGAAGTCATCAGGCTGCAAGCTTAGAAAAATGCCACTTCTCTACTGCTATATATAAAAAATTATGTTCATCACTGTCATTAAGGTTTCACAAGAAGAATAACCACGGCCAGATTTCTGTCTCCTATTTCCAGCCACAGAACAAAACCAACCCCTCCAGGCTGCACACACATTTAAATATTTTTACAAGAAAAAGAGATTAACTCTGACTCTTAAACTGTCCTCAGTAAATCCTAATTAACTAAGCACCTCTCTATCTAACATTTGATGATTCATACATGCACTCCAATGGCCAAAGGAGCTCACCCAGCATAGTGGAATGGAACTCAATGCACTGTCACATCCACATGACAATTTTCACATTTGTCATTTGTTCAACTAGGAGAGGAAATGATTTCAGGTTCTGTGTAATTTTGAGAGTATGGCTAAGCCAGGTTTTATGCAACAATTTAAGAATGCTGTACTAAATGCAATACTTATTCCATTCAACTCTACAGATATACAGAATGACTTGAGATTTTTGAAATTAAGTAAGCAGATTCACTTGCAGTATTTTTCCAATATTTTGCAATAAAATTAACAAGAAATGTTTTCCAGTTTGCATCTTTTGGTTTAAAAGTCTGGCTTCAGTACAAAGCTTAATCCTGCTCAGTTCTACTAATTTTCTCTAAAGAACTTTGCAAATTAACTTCTAACTTTCAAAAATGTGGTACATATAAAAGCACCTTCATGATTAGAGATATTAACTCTATTTTATCTTTTACAGGGGTGTTTGTAGTCAGATATTTTCTGGCAACTGAATCAGCGAATTGATTTTTCTTCCTTGGGCCTCCTAAGAAAAACACTAAGGCCCATTCTAGCCAAGCTAAAACACACAGCAGACCATTAGCTCAACATTTCACAGAAATAAGTGTGTGGTATGTAGCCAAACCTCTGTAAATACACAGAATAACAAACATGGTATCTTTTTAGTCCCATTATGCTCCTCTGCAATAGCACCAGCTCCAATCCCAGCCTTTTCAGACACACACTAAATGCACCTGTGGCATAACTGATTCTGCAAGCAGTATCAGACTCCCCCAAATGGGCAAGAAGAGTATATGCGTGGAAAGTCAATTCACGGAGGCTCACTCAACACATGGGAGAAGAAAGTCTTAAAAGCAGTGCTTAATGAACTCCAAATCTTCAGCATGTGGAGGAAGGCAGATAGGTTACATACTTACAGGTAATTGATAAGTCACCCCTCACAATGCTGTTAAATATCCTTACTGCTGCTGTGATAAACTTCCTTTGACCTGCAAGGATTCTCCAAATGATTCCTGCCTCTAGGGCAGTCACCATTCTGCACTGCTGCAGCCTCTTCCACAGGCAGTGAGTGCATAGTGTCATTTCAGAATGTCTTTTAATTGCTGTTTTCCTAGATGTAAATTAAAAGGCCATTTGGATAATATGTCTGCAGTGATCGTTTGGGTATGGAAGGCTAGGTAATGTTCACAAACCCAATATCTCTCATTTATTCTACAGCTGGAACTGGATAGCATCTCATCCCATCACTGGCTGTTAACACCATGGTTTTCTTAACACAACGCTGTCACGAAGATACACAACTCTTGATGGGAATCCCTGATAAGACAGGGTGTTTAGCCATTCAGGGACAACTCTTACCCATTCCTTGCTACCTCCCATCCTCCCCCACCACATTCAGCCATTATACCTCAGCAAATTGAAACAATGCAGAATCCTCCGTTTGTTTTACTGCCCCCAGGACTCCAGGCTGCGATGTGTTTGAAGAGATCTGTCAGGAAAACAATTATGCTTGCATTACCTAACTCTTCAGTTTCAGTATCACACTTCAACATGCTAAATTTATAATCTGTCATACACACATTCCTGGTATCCCAGAGTATGCAAACGAGTCCCAACACACCCTTAGAACAAACAGTATATGCTTTCCAGGAAACACATAAACAGGTGATCTGTGAAATGGTGATCTTGAATTATTTTTCACAAGGAACATCTTTGCTAGGATCAACAAAACAGGCTTTTTTGGAAGGGCTTTTATTTGCCTGCTGATATGGCAAAAAAGGGTTAGCAACAAATACTTAGCACTGTATTGTATTTCACAATTCAGTGAAAGACCTGAGACTGCAGAATGGTGGTGATGATAGAGCACAAATTTCTACTTAGCACAGAAGGTAAGTGTGGACAGGAACACAATGTGTGCAGGTATTTTGAGACATGAGATCTATCCCAGACACTAAAGTAACTGCATTTCATACTGTTTAACTTGTGTCAATTAGTTTTCTTGCAAATGACACCGCTGATTAATGTTAGATTTCAGTACAAGCACCAATTATTTTGCCACTGACACACATACCTACCATGCACTGGGGTTAGGTGCACCCTCACTACAGGCTGCTTAACATCCATGAAAAACAAGACTAACTAACTTGCATTTCTAACTACTGATCATCAGTAAGCCACTTCTGAACCACACGTTTTAGCTGTGTAGGTGAGCTTGTTTCCTGGCAGCCACTGAAATTTTTCTTCAATGGGTAAGGGAAAGCCAGAGGTCAGAAGCCCTTAGTAAGAGCATATCTGGTAGCACACAAGACAATTCCTGCCTACTACCACATGAGTATGGCACTTCCCTCCTTCAACACTGTAAAATGAACTGGAACAATTAAGCGAGCAGGTATTTGTCTTACTCTTTTAAAAGTTCCAGCAGTGAAAATCAAGAAACAGAGCATTATCAGGAAGAACTATACAATGTAAGACATTGCTCCACTGACAGCATAAGCACACAGAAGCATCTCAGAAATATGGGAAGATGGATGTTGAATCATTACCACAGAAGTGTCATAAATGATACTGGAATTAACCAATTCTAAGAAGCCTCTAAGTATTACCTTTCATTGCCGGCACACCAGGCATTTCCTCTTCCTAACAAGAAAAGCCAGCAGGCTGTTTAAAAGCCTAATTACAGGTTATCAACTTCACTCTGGCCACGATCCTTAATCAAAAATAAAGGATCAGTGCTCCAATTTATTTCTAATACATTTGAAAGACTCAGATCTTAAGCTGGAACTCAAGGGCTTGTATGTTGATGTTAAAATAAACCAACTGAAAAAAAAGTTCCATTTTCTGTGTGCTGTGACTGCAATGTATCTGCTCCAGAAGTGATGATGTTTTAGGGAGGAGTATGAAGGTGCACAAGGCAATGAGTATTATAGACACACAAGTCAGATTCACAGCCGGTGTGAAAACAGGCAATAAAAAGCCTCTACTACAATAAAATTTCTTTCCATATATGCCTACTTAAAAACTACCCAGTGTCCCGTAAAATCAGTATCTATACAACTAAATGTTTCTCTGTCACTTATTATGGCTATTTCAAAAGTTGGAACAATACCAACCAAAAAAGTGATGCTTGCAGAGGGCGAGGGTTCCTTGCAATCTCGTTTTTGTCATGTTATTTACATCAGTTAAACCCATTAGGACTTGGATGCAACTGTATACTTCAAAGAGAAACAACACATACCCCACAGTTGCACTTCTAGCAATAACTGGAGTATATTGACAAAAATACTGTACATTGCAAAGTTAAAGCACAGTTGCATAGAGCTGTTTGATGATTACAGAAGAAAATTTTGGAAATTTAGGAACTACAATTATTTTTGATGGAGCCGATGACTAAAGCAGCCACAATAGATTAGAAATATAATGTAACATCCAAGTACACATTAAAACTTTAGTTAATATGGCTGTAGTTTAAAACTGAGCACAGGAATGACATTATGTCCAAATTACAGCTTAAACCACAGCTCCATTATTGTACTTGGATTTCTACCATGCTCCCGAACACACTCTCCTGCGCTTCAAATCTGACCAGCCTACCTACCTGAATAAATGATTCAACAGAATAAACCCCAAAATGAGGGAACAAATAAAAGCATCAATTTTAGTTAAAGACATTTGATTTTTCTTTCAGCTGGACATCAGATGCTTCTTAAAAAGAAACACTTGGAAAGAATATCCTTTATAAAGAAACTCACCTCTGCAAACTGAAACAATGATGACTTTTGACAGGCTTCTGTAGAATTAGTTGCATCAGACTGGCAAGTACTGGAGGAAACCTGAAACAAGGAGCGTGCAGAGTAAGACCTCCAAGGTGCTTCTCTCAAGCTAAAAACAACAGCGAGCAAAACAAACCATTTAAGAGAAGAAGAACAAGCTAATGCTTCACAGTCCTGGAAAGATTAAATCATATCTATAGATGAAAACATAGTTTAGCACCCATTTTAATGCATTTGAAAATTATCTAAGAAGAAAGACCACAAAAATACCAGGGTTTTTTTTTTTCCTTTTATAATTCTGAACTTGTCAGAATAGTTTTATGCAACAGAATACTCAACGGATCATATTGGACTACACACATAACTATCTTGTATTGGTGATGCTATCAACACTGCTGTATCTGTATTTTGTGCTATCATTCTGAGTAAGATTACTTAGAAGGTTAAAAAAATTTTTGAAGACACAGAGTTGTTAAGTGACAGGAATACTTATTAGAAAAATAATCTCCAACCATAACAACATGAAAATAAGTAGATAAGGGTAGCATAAGCCTAAAATTTCTCAAATCATACACCTAAACATACATTTTAGGGGTGCTTTCGAGAAGCAGTGCAAAAGTCATTATATCTGAAAACAAAATACAAAGAAATGACTGTTCAAAACAAAAAACCTTATTTGAATTAACACAGATCTTAGCCATGGTACTCTTATTAGCTAGAAATGTGTTAATCAAGCATTATTTTGTAAAGGAATTCTATCAAATATGATGCATTCATTAAGTGTCACATTAGAGTGCAAAAGATTTGCATGTGTAACTTCTAGGAGCATGAGGTACTGTTAGTATAAAATAAGGTATGTAACGTGGCTTGTAAGAAACGTAAAAAAAGGAAGGAGTCTTTGTAAGACTTTAGAAAAAGTAACAGGATGGAAATTCTTTTCCCTAACAACTTTTTCCCCTTGAAATTTCACTTTATTTAAAAGATTAAAAAATAAATGTGGGGCTTTTTCTTATTCATTACCTAAAAGAGTGTATCAACAGCTTTTATTGGTGAAAGCACACATGAGATTTAGCTCCTGACTGCACCTGTTGTTGGCAAGCACAAAGCCCCACAGCACACGCAGGCCTACAGCACGTGCAGCTTGCCCCGCTGCTGTTTGTCTGAGATCCTGAAGCACTGCAACAGCAACACAGGCATTTGGTTTCAGGAATCTGCTACCCACGCTCCCCTGGAAACACTAAATCCAAGTGTAGCAACCCACAAGCCAAGGGGAAATATACCAACGTGGCAATTTGCTTACATATACAAACAAACTTGTTTCTTCCCTGCCATAAAACCGAGCAGCAACAGTGATTCCTGTGATCTGTATTTCCACTGTATTTATTAAACACTGAGCCCGATGTTTTATCAGTGTACTATGGAAGTACTGCAACCTAAATGGCCACAAAGAATGTATTTTTAATGCCTGTCTTTTGCCTTTTCAAGGGGTTGAGCCACTGTTTTCACTGCGCTACTGTTTTTTTGATGTAGTATTTATTACTGACTTTTATCATGTTTCTGTATGATCTGTTTACGATGTCTATTGCAGCCTGTATTGTACCACGAAAGCATCTTGCTGCTGTTGAGTGACCCATCTCTGAAGGTCTGAGACTCTGCAGTGGTGTAAAATATGTAAGGTTGCTGCTTGCATGTCTGAGCAGTCATTTGGTTATTTTATGCCACTGCACTGGTGTGATTCTTAAAGGAATAACCAAATTTTGGACTTGGTTTCCCATATAACTTAAATTTTCTGCAATTCAACCAGCTGCCTTGTACAGTTTGGTTTGCAGTGTCTATGGAAGAAGTTTGTAAGTGGATGGCACGGAGGTGTGAAGCCCAGTTTTCTGCAGTTTTGTGTGTTGAGGACAGATTGCTGGTGCTCAGTAACTCAGTGGAGATTTCATGGTTGGAAAACGGTTTTTCTATCAATTCCTGTTACTCTTTAAAAAAAGTTAATGCTGCTGCCTTTACTTGACAGAGCACTAATTTGAGCTTGTTTCTTCTGCTCTGCTGCTCCCCAAACATTCCTGACCTGTGAGAAACTTTTTATCTCCAGGACTTCTAAATTTTGCCAGGCTGAACCTGATCAAAGCATTAAAATAATTACCAAAGGGAACAGATGCACAGATAGTGCCATTTTGTAAGTCTCATTTCCTGCTCTAAAAAAATGTCCTCAACATCTCATTTCTTCTCCTCTTTCTTCCTCCCAGCCTTCCCTCAAGCTGGGAGGAAGATTATTATATAAGATTTTTCACTTCTGATACACACCTTGCACAGACCGAGCACGACGTGCAAGACAACCTTCTATTCTCAAAAAGAAGGAAACCACAAGTATAACACCTCTGTGGCCTTCCTTTCCCTGCAGGTTACCATAACCGGCTCTAAAATGATCACACCGACCAAGGGTGGAGGAAAACCCCTGGGACAGCCACACTCTGACTGGTGCGAGGCGTTACTGCTGATAGACAGGTTTGGGACGATGCTATGGATTTTGGGGATTCCTGAGCAGTAACCTACAGAGAGTCCACTAGGTGCTGCTGTAATGCAAGGAAAGGGCCTGATGGATGAGTAGGGAGATGTGCAGGGAGGCAAGCGGGCAAGCACGGAGCGCTGCTCGCCCTGCGCTGCTCACCCAGCGCTGCTCGCCCAGCGCTGCTCGCCCAGCCCTGCTCGCCCAGCCCTGCTCGCCCTGCGCTGCTCGCCCAGCGCTGCTCGCCCAGCGCTGCTCGCCCAGCGCTGCTCACCCAGCGCTGCTCACCCAGCCCTGCTCGCCCTGCGCTGCTCGCCCTGCGCTGCTCGCCCAGCCCTGCTCGCCCAGCGCTGCTCGCCCAGCGCTGCTCGCCCAGCGCTGCTCGCCCAGAGCTGCTCACCCAGCGCTGCTCACCCAGCCCTGCTCACCCAGCGCTGCTCACCCAGCCCTGCTCGCCCTGCGTTGCTCGCCCTGCGCTGCTCGCCCTGCGCTGCTCGCCCTGCGCTGCTCCCGCTGCGCTGCTCACAACTTCAGCCTTGCTGCCCATAACCCTTGGCAGGACCAGGCTTTGCCTGGCACAGCCACAGCAGCTGGAGCAGACCCATCCGGCATCTCTGCTTGGGTGCTCAGTAAAATATGCTCATACACCGCAGTCTTGTGTAACTGATGAAAGGATCCAAAATGCAGGGGGAAACTCACTGCCTATCCAAGTCCTTTGCTGACTGCCTGTAAGCTCTGTAGCTTATCTTGCTTGTCTGCTTAGTAACTCCAGCTGCTGCCTGGAAATCGATCACCTACCAACACCGAATTCTGTTATCAGAAGAGAAAGTCTCTAGACTATTGCAAAAATATGCAAAAATAGGAACATACGAGCAACATACAGAGATGGCAACTGAAGCCTCAAAACGATTTTGTAAATATCACTGTTGTGCCTCTTCCCATCCTCCTGCTGGCAGGTCACTTTGTTACCTGACATCTGGGCTTCTGACAACTTGAAGATTAATCACCTCACTTCAAAAACCCCTATCCAGTCATTCAGCACACCGTTGGCACAACATCAGCAGGTGTTGAATATGTTTCATTGGGATTAGCAGACGTCGAAGTACAATGTCCTTCATCCTCTTTCAAGTGCTGAGCAGAACTCTGCCAGAGCTGCCCTCCTCTCTGCATTAACAACTTCAAGATTATAAAACTCTGTAAGACCTAGGCTCACAAGGCCACCCAAGCCTGCATAATCATACATATGCACAGCAGTCAATCTGCATGTTGACACATAATCCCATGTCTGGCAGACCCCCAGTTTAAGAACCATATATGTACACTTGTATCTTAAGTGTATACACACACTTTAATGATAATGTATACTACATGATAAAATTTAGAGCATTCTTTAAAAAATGACACCCTCTCTGTCCTTTTTTCTTAAATAGAAGTGCCAAGGCTTTAGATGTACATCGTGTATTTATATACCTCTGTGCATATAAAAACAATGCATATATTCTCCATGATAAAGCAACTTCTGAACCTCTTCACTAACTATACCTCAGCAGTCACCTTAGCACACCACATTCTCTCCCACGTGGATACCAACTCTAAGGCAACACAACTGACTCCTCTCCATTGAAGAGGACAGCAGCTTCCCAACTCTACAATGAATTCTTGAGCGGCTTTCTGAGCCTGTCATACCACCTCCTAGCATGTTCTGCTAACCTTCCAGAGGCTGGTTTAAGTGTGGGACCATAAACATGGAAATCCAACCATAGATTCTCGTAAGGCATGCAAAGATTACCATCTTACATCTCCTCTGTCCACACGCCTGAAGGTGGGAAGATGGAAGGGCTGTTCAGCTATTCAAGTCTAAATAAGTTTAGGATCATTAATACAATCAGGAAACACATGCCTAAGAAGTACTTGCCCTGTATCAATTCACCACAGAAACATAAGAAAATAGAGGAAAAATGGAAGACACACCAGGGCTGCCACAGGATAGAAACTGAGGAAGCTTCCCAGCACCTGGACACACAGTTGAAGACTTAATTCCTGCTAACACACAGTTAGGAGGACTGAACTTTGCTCATTTGGGCATTCTCCCTTTGAGAATACCAATCACCCTGACTGATCTGGAGGAGGTATTTTACAAAGGGGACCCTCAAAAATAATCAAGGATGTGCCATTTCCTGGGAAAGTGCTCTGTCCCTTAACCATTTGTCAGATAAGGTAGGACAATTAAAATAGTATTTATTTAATTAAAATAAACACTTACTCATTAGTAAGTATGGGCTAAGCTATGGCTCACCGTGATTCTAACAACAGCCAACAAATCCCCCAACTAGTTTTGTCTGGCCTGTATTTACGACAACTATTTTGCTCTACTTTTTTTGGGGAAAGCAGATTACACAGCTTGCTTCTTTGATGTGGAGGGCCAGGTTTCAAAACAGGCCCAGAGGAGCAGAGTGTAGTTTATACATAAAGTGAATATTTCATCACAAGTCATATTGCACACTTCTATCAGAAAAAATGGGGTTTATGTAGGCACATGGGAAGAGTGTCTTTTGCTCAAAATAAGAAAATTTTGATTAAAAAAACTTTCACGTACTAAAACAATCACACAACATCCTTTTGGATTTGACTCTAAATCTACATGTAGATTTTATTCCTGCACTGCCATCTGAAATCACAGTACTTGAGGCACTTGTAAAATCAAGACACCTCAGCTCTCAAGAAAGACCTTTTTTAAACGAATGTAGCACCTGTGACTACAATATACCTTCCCTCACATTTAAACATAACAGCATAATAAAAACAGCTTCTATGGTCCAAGCTAAGAGATTACAAGCTTGAGAAGTACAAGACAGTACAATTTTAGCACAAAATAATATATTTCTTTTCAATTCTCTGTCAGTTTTGCACTAGTGTTTCTTATTTTTCATGCTGCAGCACAGAAGGCCAATACCCACACGGCACAAAAACTTCCATGGCTAAAACCGGTGTGCAAAGCATTGAGGAGCCTTGGCAGTACAGGAGCAATACATCTGAAATGCACTACCCATATAGAGTAAGTTAATTATTGCTCTTCCTCCCAATAACAACAGAAGAGAACTCCTTCCTAGAGCTAGAGATCTATGGCAGTGACTACTTATTATACCCAACAAAGAAGCCACCTTTTGAACAATTTTCAAAGTTGGCCTAAAAATAAATCACATTAATAATCAGTCTAAAGAAAGACCAGAGATCTCTGTACTGCTGGAGATATACATGAACACTTATTTACACAGACTCCTTTTTAAAAATGTAAAACACGTTTGTGATGGCAACTGAACTACAAACTTATTTTTAGACATAAGGATTTAGTGAATAGGAGTAGACTGTAATACTTCAATTACCTGTTAGCACTTGCATGGTTTCAGAATGCATATATAATGATGCTGTCTGTAGGAAATTATTTATTTACCTGTTAGTGCCAAGGCCACATTTGTGTGAGGCATTGCACAAGCATATAAAATCCTTGCACAAAAAAGCTTGCAAACCACCTGCTTGTTAACACAATCACTGTATTTCAACCTTCCTACCTCTGACAATATCTCTTCATGGGGCAGGCTTGACTGGTGTGATCAAATATCAGCAGAGTTAATACTGAACGGTGCTCAACCTCTAGATTCACAGTTGGGATACAAGACACACACTTCATTTCCAGCTGAGGTTACCTGAGAGGTGTCCTAAATTTCATTCACCATTGGTCAAATATTCCTCTTACAAGTTCTTTAAACTGAGAGCTCGTGGTAAGGGAGAGAAGAGAGTTTCTTACCTCTTGTGCAGTAAGTGCATGTTCCCCTGCTAGAAGCAGCATACTCAGGCCTCCCATTTGCGTAGGATCTGTTAAAAGAGTAAAACCAAGTCTTAAGTTGATTCATTTGCTTGTTTAAAAAAATTACCCACTTGCACCACTAAAGCCCCAGAAGACTACTTGTCACAGACACTCTCAGCAAGCTGCCATAAAAGGCAGTTCAAGAGAATCACAAATAACCATTTCTGTACCCTCTGGGAAGGCTTTCAAAGCTGTTTGAAGGATTTAATTGGATTTGTGTGCTTAACACCCCATTGCATGGATTTACAATTTTACTGCCAAAGGTTTTATGTACTACAGAGATGTATATCTTTAAAACAGCAACTGTAATGATCTCATACATAAATATACACAAAGATGCTCTAATAATGCACAGGTTTATAAGTTGGTGGATGCTCCACCAAGAGAGTGGTTCATTCCTTAGCCACTGAACAAATAATAGGATGGAACACAACAACATGATCAAGCTCGGAAGCAAAATTTCTATTTTCACTTATCTTTAATTTAGAGCTATATTTAGTGGTGAAAAGTGCCAGCCTGACAGCTCTGAAGCATGTAGCCAGAACAGCACAGACACTGGCCAGGCAAGCTGCTTGCCTACTTGCTGCCCTGCCAATACAATATATAATTGAGGAAAGTAAAATGAAGATATAAATGTTCTTTCTCCAAGTATTTGATACTGACGGCTTTTCCCCTCCAGCCTTCCTGCACCTCAGGAGCTCAGAAAATGACAAGGAGTGAAAGCAATAAACTCTGGCACTGCATTACTCATGGAGTAGCTTTTCCACTGAGAACAGTGGTTGCTCTTCATCACCACGAAGACTAATTGTCTGATTTGGGGGGAATGCCTTGGAAGCAATGCAGGAGCCTGATTTAACAATGTCATGTAGAAAGAGGGAGACAGACATGGCCAAATATCTCATACAACAGCCACAATGTGAGTGGAATTTTTTTTATCTTTTCAGCTGACATGGGCCAAACCTGTACCTGTAAACCTCCAAACCATTTAGTGCTACAGATGATTAAGGACCAATTCATGGGAATACATTCATCAATGCTGTTTAATTCAATACCACAGATGCTGCCCAAAGGTTTCCCGCAGACAGAATCTCTCACTGACATTCACAAGGTAAGTTTTTTCAATGATCATTTAGGAGGGCAATAAATAGAAGCAGAGGAAAACAATGTAAATAAACCAGGCTCACTCACTACCTCATGGATAGAAGAGTGGCTTATTATCAAATGGCATTAAACAGGCATCCTAAACAGCATCTAGCTTCAAACACAATATTCAGCTGGAATTAACTTTTTCCTTCACCACAATAAACACGTAGAAGGCGTGTGTGTGTGTGTGTGTGGTATTTGTATTTTTTTACAAAGTATTTCTTTCTAAATAAAAAAGGAAAAAAAAAATCACACTTCTATGAAGAGACAAGGTGCTATCAAAAGTGTAGGATTTAGTAACAAGAAGAGACACAAAATGTGAAGGGCCAGGAAGTATCTAAGCACAATTCATAAGTGACCCTGGCAGCACAGCACTTTTTGCCATCCAAGTAGTTGATCAGAAACCATTCAGTCCTTCAAACCAGAGGACATCAGAGCAATTAGGAAAAGTGAGCACATATCTTGAAAGATAATGCCTGAGCAGGCAGTTAATTTGGAGGAAGGAGAGATTGGAAGAGATCTCCAGGCCCACCATAAACTTACTGAGCCCCATATTAAACAGTAAGGTCTTGGCTGGTTGCTTTCTACTTCCTTTCCTTTGGAAGGCATTTGCAGGATCCAAGTCTTCTAAGTATTAAGGGCTTTCTTCCAGTTTTTAGCTTAAATATACTCAGGGCCAGGCAGTACACCTTTTTTCTGGTACACAAATCTTTCAGATTAGTAACTGTTTCCCTAAATGGTGTCTCCCTTTTCTGCATTTATAGGACTCATCCTACTCTTCTACTTGTTTTCCTGGTAAAAACAACTCAAGATCTGATGTCATCAAGCACATCCATTTCTCATCATTCCAGCAATGCTTACAGCTCTCCTGTGCAGTTATCCCAGGTGGAGTTCATCTTTCTTGAACACGGATGACCAGCAGGGCAACCACATCAGATCAGGGGGTTCCTGAAACCACTCTGCCTGAGAAACTGCAGTACAGCACTTTCTTATGCCCACATCATACTGATGACTCCCAGCTGCTCTTTTATGCTTTATCTTAGTTACCTATTGGTCCTTTTACCCCTCCACAGTTTTGGCCATCTCAAAAACACCCAGTTTATGACTGCAAAACTCTTGCCCCTCTTCTAAATATCTTCTTGGTAATTTTGGCTTTCTGCCTTTCAAGTAAGTAGTTTAGCATAAGAGGACAAAGACAGACGTGTGGTTTAGTGTTTTTCTCCCCAGGTAAGCAAATACTTAACTGTTTATTTAAATATTAAAAACTAAGAGGAAGGAAAAAATTATAGATAAATGGAAAACAGAGGTTTAATGTGATGCTTAAACAACTTGAACACTTATGCTGCAGCTGTAGCAGAGGGTTGGTGCTTAGATGTCTGCTCATGATAAAAACAAAAATCCTTTCACTAAGGTTTTCAATTACAAAATAACTTCACCTAAGGGAAGACAAAATGTACGTATCCAAACACTGCCATATGCTTATAGTGCCTCATCCGCACTTCTTCTCTTCTGGCACTAGGAGCTTACTGTTATGAAAAAGAATTTTAAGGGGTATTTTACTGAATTTATTCTTAAATCAACAGTACTGAGAAAATAGCACACGCATTTGACTTGCAGAATGGAAGGCGATTCGTGACTTTCTCAACAGCTTTTAATATTGATGAAACCTAAAACCATCTCTGTGTCTGGGAATGACACACTTTGTTAGTACTGGGCTGGTTACAGATTCGGCAGGCTGGCTTGTTCATCATCACCCACTGCTCAGTCAGAGGAAACAACAAACTAAGGAAGTACTAAGCAGGAAGAAGGCCAGCAGGAATCAGCTTCAACTAACTTTTACCTCGGCGCAAAACTAAGCTTCTTTCTAAATAACAAAAACTACATTTCTACAGGGATATAGCCTACTCCAGAAGTGTCTTTCTTCCATCCTTTGCCTCACTAAAAAGCATTTTGGCATGGATGGTTTCCTTCTGAAGCAAAAATACGCAAGTACTGGGAATCCTGCACATTTGTATAGCAAAGCTGCTGCAAATAGCAGCTGTCTTTGCCCTACACCCTACAACAGGTGAGTCATGTCATGGGAAAAACATGCTCAGTTGCAGCTTCCAGCCTGGATGATCAAGGACACTACTAGTGGGTCTGCAGGCCAGAAGCCCAACGCTGGTGCCACACCTCAGCTTCTTGACATAAGGGGACGTCTCAGGATGAAAGACTTAAATGTGGGATGGTTATTCTTGTAAAGCCAAAAAATAAAGGACAGATACAGCCTGTGTGGGACTTAGAGAAACAAAGTAAGATCTTACTCTCCACATATTAGATTTTCCACAATAAAATGTAATATACAAAAAGCAATCCAGACATGATTAGCAACGACCAACAAATAAAACAGATTTCTTGATGTGATTCTGGAATCATATAAACCCTGTCCTGAGGGAGTTACCTGCCTTGAAGATACAAGACAGTCAGTGGCATTTCAAATCATCAAAAAATGTTTTTGAGGTGGTTCAGCTACATTTCAGTTCATCAGCTAGTATACAGCCTGGATTTTAAAAGAGATTGTACTGGGTAGAAGAGTGAGAGTTGAATTGAACTATCATGTGAAGTCAAGCAGAGAGGAGCACAATAAACATATTTAGCAGAAACTGCTATATAATTGACAAATCAGTAATCCATTTGGCATGGCACACTTGTCATGATGTGGATGCTGCTAACATCTCTGTCAGAAGCTGTCATTATTTTATGAGCTACTCCTATAACCAAGATATTGCCAGCCTTCACTGGCATGAGGACTGGAGCAAGATCCTTATGAATTACTATGCTCATTGATCAGTCTGCAGAGAAAAAAAAAAAAAGTATCACATGTAGCACAAAAGGACCTTCTTCAGAAATGAATGGCTCTACAGATAAAACAAAGGATTAATTTCTAATTAATTCTTAATTTCTGTGTCTCCTACTCTAACAGGTGTTGGTTGATTCAAGACCTCTGTACTCAAAAACTCTACATTAGGGTAGCCCAGCAGGAGCAGTGGGGGATGGATGAGAGGTAGACTAACACTTGTTACATGTTGTTTGTGTTAAGTCAGTAAATCTTTAAGGAGCATGGAAATAACTCTGCTAACAGCAAAAGCAGAATGGACTGAAGGGGCTTGTGAATTTTGGAACTGGTCTCCCATACACTGGAACTATGCAGCATGAAAAACTTATTTTGATCACATTTCACAGTTCCTTAAGAGCTAGAAGAAATTTAATTCCAGGAATTTTCATACTGCTCTACTAAGGTATACATGCCTCTTTATCCCTTTTTATCCTTTTACACTTGTTCTATAAAACCATTTTCTACTGTCCAGCTCACAATGTCGCTAAGCTAAAAAATCCTATCTGCTACACACCTGTCATAAACCATGTAGGATATGAGAAAGTTTTCTAATTTTATAAATACTGATGCATCTGAAACTTTAAACAAGCCAAAAAAAAAAAAAGGAAAAAAAAGGGAAAAAAGAATCGCAGGGAAAAATATTTTTCTACCTTGACTGCAGGTTCTTAAGCTGCCAGTATTTAACATGAATGTCTCTGTATTTCAAGGTCATGAGTACAACAGTTCTGCTATTTATGGATATCAGTGAGAGATTATCTGCTTTTCACCAGTTCAGGCACTCCACCTACACTTCTTTACATATTTTTTTTTTCTTTTTCAAATGTTTAGAAGTCTAGAATTCACTCCTCCAAGATATAATGGGAAAAAGAGCACATTTAAGGGAAATTAAATTATGCTTCTCTTGATTTAAATACAAAAAAGTTAGTGCCACTGGCACATTAATCTCTAAGAATATTAACATATCAAACTTCAGAGACGCCCATAAATTATTTTTGCAAATAGTAAATTACTGAACATAGTACAGCATTCTATGACAGAGAAACAGAATGCATACAATCAGCACTTTCCTTTCTGACCAGATAATGAAAGTCTCTAACAGCAGATAAACTGGAATCAAAAATCTATCAAATCTGTGCCCCAAAAGGGGTATGAGTTAGGATGCCTCATATCTGGACCTGACTCCTAGGGAAAATTTTAGAAAGTTGTTACACAAAGGTTTAACTACAGTTTTGGCAACTTAATCTGGGACACTACAGTACCATGTGTAGTAAAGAAAACTGGTAACTCATTTCAATTTCAATACCACATCCCCAAATCAAATGAGGATGCTACAGATGAGAAATGTGGATGGAAATCTCACCTGCCATCCCAAAATTTAGCTGTGGCATTTCTTCACTTTTGGTTACTTTCCTTGGGCTCGGTAAGTCTTTTGCAGAGTCTGATGCAATGGCCCATAGCTTTTTCCTGTGTGAAACACTGGATGCCTGGGTTTTCACAGGTTTGTTGGTTGTGGGGCACCACTTGTACCCTGGGTTTGCTTTCATAAATGCATCCTTGTACTAGAAAAGAAAAGGAAAATTATCAGTCATGACATTATACTATACACAGGGCAATAGAGCACACTGCACGTAAGAGGATTTAATACAGTAACTAATCCTTAAATATCTTGATTTTTTAACAGTTTAATCACATGCTTAGAGTCCAATCACCAACACACTTTGCTAAGAAGAAATATTAAGATGAGTTGTATCTAAAAAAGTGGGTTTTCTCTTTCCTCTTCTGAGGGTCTATTACCCAGAGCAGGCTGAAATTTTGAACCTGCTAACTGCTCCCCAGTGCTTTCATGCTCATGCTGTGAAATACTTAAATTATTTTACAGGTTTACTTTCTAGTTTGAATCAAATAAAAACATACATTTAGCAATAAATGCACCATGATGTCTTACCTTGCACTCATTCTTTAATAGTTCTGTATTTGAGTACATGCTTTCCCAAACCAGGCATCGAAAACAAACAAAACCAGTATAATGTCATATTCAGTATCATGTGAAACACCATCGCAGTGCTCCTTCCAAAACATACCATGCTCTATGGCTGCCTACAACAAGCTGTGACCATTTAAAACATTCTTTGGCCTTGAGCACCCGGCACACATCTCAGATGTTTGCTATGTTCTTGGTATGAGACAGCAAAACAAAGGAGGCCAAACTACATACGGGGGGTGGGGAGAAAGTCTGGATCCCTCCACAAAGTTCGGAGGGTAGGGGATAGGACCAGAGCCTATTTTTTTTTATTTATTTACAAAATGAAACACCCACATTTTTCAAGAACCTTACTGACTACATTAAACCAGGATTTCTGAATGCTAACAGTAACAGAAAGACTGCATTTCAGTATCTTACATGTGTTGCTATGCAAGGTTGAGAACTGGCGAATCAGAAGAACATGCCAGACATTCCAGCTGCAGATGTTTGCCTAACAACTGATAGGGGTGTACAGCCCTTGCTGCTGTGGGAGCCTACCCAGCAAGTACCAGTGCTCAGGGCAGGGAGAAGGAACCCAATAGCCCTTCTCGACTGGGAGGCTCTCTATGGCAGCAAATGAGCAGCTTTGTGCCTCGTAGTACATGGCAGGGCATATGCAGGAAGTTTGTTCTGTGATTACATGTTCCCACCCACACAGCTGTCACCAGTCCCAGTCATGGCACAGAGAAGCATCTATGTTTCATGCACATGCATGCACAGAAACACAGGCAGAGAGGGAAAAAAAATCCCTTGGGCATCAAATACAGAAATAGCACTGAAAGTCTTGTCCTCTGCTAGAGCCACTACAGTGTTTTCCCAGCGCAACAAACAGTCTGCCTTGTGGCAGGGTCCCTGTTGCAGGTGCATTGCTTTCTTTCCACCTTCACCTATGAGCTGGCACTTGCTACCTCCAGACCGCAGCACAGATAAAAACATTTTGGTTTACAAGAAACACAGCACTGTGTGAACCCTGCTGTGTGAAGTCCTGTATTTATAGAAATGGCTATAAATAATAAAAATCTGCAGGGATCGCTGACCCACATACACGCTGTATTTTCTGAATAGGGTGTATGTATTAAATCTGCAAAGTAAGGACTGCAACACCTCACTGCTTTTCCCTTTCCCTCAGTTTGGTTTGGGAGCTCAGTACACCACAAAAATAGCCTGGTGGAGGGAAGGGAAAGGAAGGGGAGGGTAAAGGAAGAGGAGGAAAGGAAATACACAATGAAGCAGCTTTGCCTTCCATTGTTAAAGCCACAGGCCACTCACAAATCATGTTTCCAGCCTGCAGAGTGAAAAGCACGGAGCTGCTAGCAATGAGCTACATAAGCTCTTCGTATCAGCAATGCTGCTTTGAGTAATTGAATTATTCTATTGAGTAATTTGACAAGTCGACAGGCTGCCTATCAAATGAGAACCAGAACACATGCCATTTGTGAGATGAGGCTGCAATAAGCTTTTAATCAGTTTTCAACGAGAGCAATTCAAGTGAGCTGCTGTATTAATGTCTTTTTTTCTCTGTAAAGCCAAGAAGTGAACTTAACTGCAGTTTCTGGAGAGAAGGGAGCAAAATGAGGGAGGACAACTCACTAGAACTGTTCAGTTTCAACACGTAAGATAATTAAAAAGGTTAAACAATGGCCAAGAAGTACTTTTTATAAATACACACAGGGGCCTGATCCAAATCTCAGAAAGCACTTCATTATTGATTTTTGTGACTATTACACTAAGGCCTAAAACAAACAGATTTTGCTTCCCAAGTCATGAGAAGATAACTTCAATGAGCTACTCAGCAACAAGAAAAGGTCAAATACAATAGCTGAGTTTACTGTTTTCCTCCCTTTGACCAGCCGTGCAGCACAGCAACGTAACATAGCCGGTCTAAGCAGATGTCTAAAATTGATTAAAAAAACCCCAAAACACAAGCAAACCAAAGAAGCTAAAGAAAACCACAAAAAACCCCAAGCCAAACAGTAAGTACTTAACCTGGAATGCAAAGACAACACCTTGCTTTCCACAACAAATGGCAGAGACTGCCCAGCAGGGTCATGTCCTGAAGTTCCACGTAAGATATAGAACAAGATGTGTTTGTGGGATTGGTCTGATGCCTTATTTCTGTTTTGTGAAAGCCTGGAGAATGTTGTGTTATGCAGCAGGACTGGTGCCACTTCAGAAATGAAATTAAAACTCCCCAAGTTGCTTTCATCACCAAATTAAAAAAGATTTGCTTTCTCTAGTTGTCGTAGGAACAGGAGCTCACAGGTGGATTCCAGCTACACCTCAGGGTAGCTGCTAGCACGTGCTTAACTTTAAATGTATACTATTTAATGTCACATGAATCCCACAGATCTACCATTAAAAAAAAAATCGCCAGGAAATACAACACTCCATTTTTCACTCCTGGAGGACGCAGGGTTCGCATTACACACGTTACAGTCCATACGTCAGGCAGTGGACTTGCCAAACTCCAGCCAGCAAGCTGGGACATCTGTCCCCTCCTACCCTGAGGCAGCTGCCAAAGCAGTGGCAGCACAAGGCCAGCAAGCTCCCAGTCTGGCTTACTGGACCTGCGATACCACTGGCTGAGGACCTGCAGGGAGAAGTGTCCAGCTCGGCCACTGAATGGCAGCAGAATCTCACAATCAGTGAGGATGGAAAAGACCTCTGAGACCATCGAGTCCACAGACCAACACCACCTTGTCAACTACACCATGGCACTCAGGGCCATGGCCAGTCTTTCCCTAAACACCTCCAGGGATGGTGACTCTACCATGTCCTGGGGCAGTCCATACCAATGTCTAATCACATTTATCAGGCTGCTTCCTACCGGAAACAATCCTGACTGCCTGGATCTTCCTGATGCAAAGATGTATTTAAAAATGAAGTGTCTTCTAGCAAGGGAATAGGGCTTGAACAGTAACAATCTCAGCAGATGCTTTTTAAGGCAGCTGAACACTCCCAGTAAGTCCTGTAGGAGTTAACAGAAGAACACTATCCATATTACTGAGGTAAATAAAAATGCTGGTGCATATTTATGAGTGGCCTGGTTAATTTCCCCTCAGTGGAAGAAAATGCTAAAAAGTGGCAGAAACACTTCTGGTTCCTTTTGTTGCATTTATCAGCTACTGGGCTTATATCCTAGATAGAGAAACTTTCAAAGTTAAGCTGATCTAGGAAGTCTGCAGGATAGAAATAGAAAGCCTGATCATAAATGTAGCACCAGCAAAAGCAGACATCAAGTTCTGCAGGTGCAGCACCAAGTCTCCAGGGCAGTTGCTGCTACAAGAGACCATAAACCACAATACTGAAAATAGACGGTGTGGGGCCACTTTTTCCAGATAATTAAGGCACCCCAAGGTGGGACAGGTATATAAGGTGATTTCCCGAAGTGCCTCAATGAACTATAGACCTGATTAGTCTCTCAGTGGGAGCCAGGGACAGATATCCAGGCTAGTAGGAAACTTGTAATTCCAGCTGGCAAAAAGTTTGGGAGCCTCACTGTCCTCCAAAATGCTAGGCCCACCTGTATGTCTGAAAGAGTGATTTGGATGCTCAGGGTACACAAGACACATTGCAGGAATAACATATATGATACAGGGTTCTTTGGGAGATGTGTGTCCTACCAGGACTGTGGCGAGAGGCTGCACAGTGAAATAGGGAAGTCAAAGGACACTGAAAGGCTACATTTAAGTAACAGAAGATTACTCACTGTATCCTAAACCTCTATAAGTGAGCTTATATAGGTACTCAAACAGAAGATCATTGGTACAATGGTATTTTTATTTTCTTCAAAAGGCATTCTCCTTCTTGATTTTTAAATAAATTCTCTTTAGGAAAAGGAGAAATACCAAGTGTTTCTCACTACAGTTGACATTAACCTGTTTTTGACAGTCTCAGCAGTAAGCCTACCTACAGATAAACCTGTGCAACCTGCTCTACGTGAACCTGCTTGAGCAGTGGGTTGGACTGGATGATCTCCAGAGGTCCCTTCCAACCCCAACCATTCTGTGTGAAAAGCAAATGTTACAATAAAACAACTGATCCATACACACAGAATAGGCTTGTTGGTGAAGAAGCCCCAAATATATTCAATAGCACATTATAACTGCTAATTATTGCTGTAACATACACTGTTTAAAGAATAAAAATTGTATGCTATCTCTCTTCTACACATTCTTTAGAACTACTTACGATGTAAACTACTTAGATTTATTGTTCCGCTTTGATGTTGAATATGCAATTTGTTCGTCATGTCAAAAAACCCCCCAAAAAACACTACAGGAACAATGATTTCTACAACAATATGATTAATAGTTTCAGATCTGTCACTTCGTACAGAAATTCTGCAATTATTTTCTGTCTTAATGAACAAGTTTCCTTCACGAAGACAAAAGGCTAAGAAAAACAGTCACATTAGGTTTGTTTCTTCCAAGAAATATTTCTTTATTCTCATCTTTCCTTTCTCTGCATCTGTATTGAATCTTCTAATTGCCCTTTCCCCACACATTTAGAGAAATACTGCTAATCTGTAGAGTGGGAATGCATAACAAAACCAGAATGGTTGGACAAAGCTGAGACTCAAATGTTTCAATACTGTGCCACAGATGAAGAATGACAGAGGTACTACAAACCCTGCTTCAAAAAGGACCTGCCATGCTGAACACTTCGTTTTTCCTGTAGACCTTTCCATGCTCACATGATCTACTGAACAGACAGACCTTACATCGTGTTAACAGGGGCAGACACCTTCAGGTCATAGGGCAGGCATGGATAATAGTTTTCCCAATCATTTCACAGCTATCTGCATAGTGTGTTATCATCACACAACAAATGAGAGAGATGTTTTTTCTTCTCATTGGTCTTCCATTATTTTTATTAAGTCTGAATTCAAAGGCTACCTGCAATCTGTATCAGACAGGGATCTGTTTTAGGGTCATGCTATCAGCTGAAGTAACTGGCTGTGTCTTTCTTGCTCTACTATGAATAACCATAGCCTTCTTGGCGACAGCTTATCAAGAAAGCTATTTCTTAAAAAGCCTCATTTAAATTTTAAGTTGACATAAAAATACTTTGTGAAATACAGGGATAAATCTCCTTTCCTTGCTCCCAGTTAACGGACTTGGATTAGGCACTGCACTTTGATTTGGGTATTGGACTCACCAAATCTCGCTGTATCAGAAACTGGTTGATAAGGAATGTACTTCAAGAAACACTAGTAATTTTTTAATTCTTTAGCATTGAAGGCAAAAAGGGATTACATTTCTTGACTGTGCCTTTGGCTTGGTCCACATGTATTACAGTAGCTGGCATTATCAATATCAAATACACAGCCTGAGCTAAGTATCACTAGTCAGCTGACACTGAACTGTATATGTTATTGTTTCCAATGGCCACTATCCTTATGTTAATGCTTGTACTGCAGAAATTATCAGGCAATACAATCACAAAGTGCATGTATTTATAGCAATGACTGCTACAGCCAGGTTAGTTTGTGTACACAGACCAACTGCTTTTCATTCTAGCCCAAAGGATCAAGTGAATTAAAGCAAGAACAGCAGCTGCTCCAGGCACCATAATCCCACTGGTGATGCTGAGAAACAGAGGGAAGAGAAAGAGCCCACAGAAAATATTTAATACACAGAGAAAAAGAGGACAAATATGTAACGAACTGCCTTTTACATCCACCATTCAGACAGCACATACCTCCTTGGCCATGTCAGTGTATTTCTGTTTTTCTTTTGGATCTAGAACAGACCACCAATCTGCTAAGATCTTGGTTGCGCCACGATTATCGAGGCGAGGGTGTTCTTTCCGCACAAGAGAGCGGTGGCGTTTGCAGAACAAGAGAAACGCATTCATTGGTCGGCGAGCTCGTTGCTCTGAGGACTCGTCATCTTCAGTCTCATCAGCATCCTGCTCTAAACCATCAGGGCCAAGGAGCGGTACCTGGCAGAACCGAAAGGGAAGGGTTGTAAGCTCAGTTATCCGGATTTCGCGCTGAGACTGAGACAGTGCGCGCTGCATGGGAGTGAGGGAGAGGCACACGGATGCACACAGCTGTCTCCAAAGGCCATCCATTCCGTCCAGAAGGTGCAGAGTTCTACATCAAACCTCCTCAACTGATGGTTCATTCATGCTCTCTGCAGGATTTAACTCCAACTTCCAAGTGGAACAATTTCTAAGCTGAGGACCATTCTCTAGTAACAGTCCTAAAGGGGCTGGAGGGAGTTCTTCCTACTCCCCTTCTGACAACCTAGAAATCATCTCAGTGGGATGAGGCAAGCAGAGCTACCTTGGACCCTGACTACTCGTGTTTGCAACAACAGAGCACACAGGCAGGAACAGGTAACAGCTGTTTCCCCATCTCCTGCCGTTCACTGCTCAGCCTGCGAGCAGCGCAGCAGTGCAGCCACCATACAGTTTCCCATCAGAGACAGAGGGCAAATCGCAACAGAATACGCTGCCAAAAGGTGCTCTCTCCACTTATGGGCCAGTGCATCATTCCTACAAGGGACGAACCACAGAACATATTGCATGAGACAGAAAACCACCTCCTACTGAACTGCGATGCTGCTACTTTATACCATGTTGTGAAAGGACCTGCAAGGTCAACAAAAAGCACTGTCAGAGAACCAGGCTCTTCCTTATCCTTGTCACAGTCATCCTCTCTTATCAGTGTGTGGCTCAAGGCTGTCTTCTCAGCTCTGACCTTTCCATTCCTGCCTTAGAAAGGCACCAAGGAGATACAGATATGAATGCTATCCACATGATGGAATCATCACATCTGCATAAACAATTCCCACTTCTTGTTACAGAGAATGAGTCTGACTGTAAAAGTGTGAGGTGCCACATGGCAGGGTCCTTATAAAAAAAGGGTAAGGTCAGAGTCCTTGAACAATACCAAAATACCAAGTGTCAAACCAGAGACAGATTACTTGAGCTGTGCACTCAATACTCTGGAGGATAAGTTGAATTTCACATGCAAAGATAGCAAAAATTGTTGACAGCTTTTTCCTTCTTTCTCCCTTTTCATCGTTGTAGTTTTTTAATCTTTAAAAAGAAGAATGAAAACTTGTCATCTGGTATGCCCTTCAGACCACTAGGAGATACCAAGCACAAGCCAACTTCATGTCTAAAGTAAGAAATTTTTAAAAAGCACATCAAAAACCCACTTTGAGCAATCAAGATGAAGATGTGCAACACATTATTAAAACAAAGCAGGTAAAACTACTGCAGTCTAAAAAAATTTGTCCGCTATTTTAAAGGCATAATTGACAATTCACTTTCTGGTGTCACTACCTGCCTTTACAGCCTTACAGGCACCACATCACTTTTTATTGGCTGTGTTTCTTCACAAAAGAGAACAAGATGACACAAACAAAATAAAAAACACAACTAGGTAGAATCTGATCCACCATTAACTATATATGGTCAAAGTATCCAATTAAATCTACCTTATCAATATCTTCCTCTTCTTCTTCCTCTTCTTCCTCTTCAGAGAAGTCAAGGAGTTTCTTGGCAAGCAGGGGATGCCACTGAAGACACTTCCTTTTTGGTCGCTTCCCAGTTCCTTCACTGTCTGTTGAGTGATCCTTATTCCTACTACTGCCTTTCATTACTGTGACCTGTCATGCAAAAATATTGGTAAGTTCACAAAAAACCCTTAGGCATAAATGACCATCAAACCAGTGACAAATATATGAGGCACTAATGCAAGACTCTCAGAAGTTTCTGGCGAGATATTAGGTAGAGATTTATCCCAATTACCAATATAAGCATGGATGTACTTTATGCAATCTTAACAGTTCCACATAATGCCTAGAGTAACTAGCAATACACAATTTAAGAGCATGAAGGAAGGATACCAGCTAGTCCAGCTCCTGAATGTGCTCCTCTTTGTAGGATGGTGGGGAAGCCTTTCACTAGTCCAGTGAGACACTCCACAGCTCTCCCACATCTAGATCCACTGCACCTTTTCATATTTCACTACTGAAAATGTCAGTGTCAGGACATCCCTCTTTCTCGCAGTGGAACATATCGCCAGCCACTCATCTGTTAATCGTGCACTTATATACACCAATGTTGATACAGAGCCCCATGGTACTATGAGCTAGGATTTCTCCAGTGTCATTAAATGGTTCAATAAGGAAATCTGAGTCCCTAAGAGAAGTGAATTTTAATACACAAATTTGAAGCAAACAACCAGAGGTAGTTACGCTGACACTTCCAAAGTACTGCACAGGAAACAAAATCCATGTGCTGAGCCAAGTGCATGCAGAAGACAAATCATATTTACTTATACACCCACCTTGTGTGTGTGTGTCCTTATTTAAAAAATACCTCAGAACTACCTCTTAGTAAAAACACATGCTTAACACACCTCAAGTACCAATTTAAGGACTGACTTAAAAGATGTGCTACCCAATTAAGAGAGAAATAAATATATAAATAAATAAAGTCAGCACATCACATCTGAATAGTGAAGCACACAGCAAGCAAGAGCTGCTGGCACACAGTCTGGTCCCTTGTAGCCTTCTGTTAGTATTGTGTAGTATCAGTGGCAATCCTGACAGGAGCATGGCTCGCTTTCCAAGAAAACAACACAAACATCAAAACAAATTGAACCTGAAGAGTGGTTAGCCATCTACATCCTCATAAAGCCAATAAAAATTGATGAAGTCTCACAGGAGTTTCTTTACTCAGCAGGATAAAGCAGCTGCACTACGCCCTGGTCCCATAGGCAAAGTCAGAAAAAGCAGTATTGCTGACTCTCAGGAAAAAGGCACAGAGTCAGTCAAACCTTGTAACTGCAGGGCCACAGTGCCTTTTAGGATGCTGCCTTCTGTAAGATGCCTGGTACAATGACAATGTTCCAGCCTACAGTGCCAGAAGGGGAAGCTGCCACACTTGCACCCAGACCAGCTGCCCAAGCCATGGTACCACCCCTGGGGCAAATGCATCTCACACAGGAACTAGAGCCTGCACAGCTCCAACTATGCTCTTATGTATCCCCACCCATTTAGTGAGCACTAATTCTGGTTTTGGATGATCTCTTCCAGGTGTTTCTTGTTGGTTAACTTGCTGGCAATGTGCCCTTGTTTGCACTGGAAACGTGCATAAGCAGCTGCTTCCCTTGCATTCTCCAGCAGCGCAGAAAGCTGAAGGATCTTCAGACACTGCTTGCTGGAGTAACAACTGGAGCCTGAAGGAAGTAGGTTCAAAAATTTTAACCTATATTTTAAAATGGCATTTTCTTGGATGTATACTGAAGTTTGTTAGCTCTTCCCCAGGTGGCAGCAGTACCTGTCCCCCCATCAGTTAAGGATGCCTTGTAACTTCATAGCAGCTTCCCATTAAGTGACACACTTTGCTATCCCCATAAAACCACTTCTACCTTGAAGACTTTCGAACTTTGATTTCATAGCATCCGCTCCTCTGGTCCTTATTTGTAACCAACTCCTGTACGTTGCAGGGAATTTTATACAGCACATAACCATGCACCATTTCACCTAAATCTCTGTCCATGACTTGAAAAGCAGATCCAAATATATGAACCACCTTGGCTTTAAAAAACCATTAAAGTGTGGAAAATTAAGCCACAATCCAGTATCACAAAATGCATGTTTGAAATAGTTTTTATCCCTCTGTGACCCCTGCTGTGTACCACACTGCACTGTGCTCCCCATCTGTCTCTCTTCCTAAAGTGTTGAACCACCATTTGCTTTTGTTTGGGGTATTTTCAGACACAAACCAACAAAGCTGAGTTAATGTTCAAGCAAGAACTTCAGCTCCCGTGGGTAGCAGAGATTTGTTCAGAGATTGCTAAGTGATACAGATCTGCCTATTACTGTAGTCAATAAAGCATGTGGCCTATTTTTGAGCAGGATAAATACGCCACAAATAAAACGGAGAGAGCTACTCCAGCCCTTACCACTCACTTGTGTATGTGAGCTAATCATATGGATTCCATCTACCATCAGTCCTAAGTATGATCAAGACTGCTGGTAGCCTTCTACCTTGTTAGTGTGAAGCTAAATTAATGTTTGAGAAGTGCTCCATGATGATCCTCCTTTACAAAGCTCAGCTGAAGTCTCAGGGCTATTTCAACATCAGCACTGCCTTTTGCTGGAACCTCTCGGCCTGCTGCCCTTAAAAGGATGAGCAAGGGAAGACTTCACAAGACTTAGGTGATCCCACAGTGTATTTTACATGTGTTCTCCATCACCCCTGAGGTGCTGCCTGTGCTCTATGCTGAGGTTGGGAAGGCAGCAGAGAGCCAGGCACCAGCCACCCTGCAAATCCCAAAGGGGCTCTCGGTACCTTACACCTCTTCACCACAGCCAAGCTCACAAATAAATTTTGTTTTCCATGCATGAAGGCTAGGTATTAAACATTCACCACTAAAACGAATTAATCAAAGCTCATCACACATTAAAGCTAAAATAAAAACATGTGCTCAGCTTCAGGAATTCAAGGGATGCTCATTAGGTTGTTTTTTAAAATTGTGAACCATTTTACGATACATAGTAAGTCAGATCCTGGCTGTCACACAAGCACCATTTACTACAGAAAACACAAAGTCACTCTTTGCTTCTGCTTCGGAGTCAATCTCTGTAATGGTCAACAACAAAACCTCTCCTGATTCTGACCCTACTCACGGAAGGACTGAGGCCACAAACAGACTTCAAACTTTACATTTACAGCATGGCCTAGAAGTCCCTCATTTCTTAAGTCTGTCAAGCTATATACCTATCGCCTGTGCCCAGTCTTCTTTCCAATAAAATAGAGGGTCATTCATAACATGAACACATAAAATTATTTGCTTCCCCTTAAGGGTGGGTCACACCCTGTTTTTTAATACTTCTGTGTTTCCAAATCCTTTTCCCCCATTTTTGCTTATTCAGGTCCCCATAAGTTTCGACCTACCTTTCAGAGACTTCTTTTGGTGGGCACTTTTTGCTGATGCCACTCTCAGTCAAATATAAGATTGGCATAATAAAAAACGCTCTAATTCTCTATAATATCATATGGGACTTTTCCTCTTAAAAATGGATGCCAACATAGTGCGGTAAACTTGTTTTCCTCTGGATTGCTTCATCTTCTATTTTACTACCCCCGCCTTTATGGGCATTTATGTCATAATTGTTGATATATTCACATACTTATATAATTATGAATTACATAAAAAATCCAGACAAATGCAAAATACAGCTAACAGGGACCCTTTCCTTGCTTTGGGCAGGATGTAGCAGAATGCATGTATGATTATGATTAAATGACAGTGAAAGTTTTACTGGCATTATTTACTTCTTGAATAGCAAAGCATCAATGGAATCTAGTTACCTGACTCTTAAGATTCTATTTATTTATCTGATTTTTTTCCCTTGACACATTGTCAATAACACCTTAGCTGCTTGTTTTACATGAGAGACTGGAAGATGGCAGACAGAAGCAAGCAAAAATACCAGCTCCTTCTCTCACTTTCAGGGATCCCCAAGCACTGCCAAGCATCCCTATCAGCAAGCTTTTAAAGACAGAGCTGTTCCTGGACCGTACAAGAACTGAAGCACACATTTAAGCCTAGCAAGAGGAAACTTCCATAGAAAGTCACAGAATAGGTCATGGGCAATCTTTGTGAGATCTGGGCTAAAAGTAGAGAAGATACACAACACTCAGAGTGTAACTGGAATTTATGAACTGTATCACAAAGAAAAGGTAATTTCTTCTACAGATATCAGCAAAAATATCATGTATCTTTTAAGGCACATGTAATGGCTTTTAGAAGTTTGCAAAATTAAAAATCATTAAAACCAGGTAATGAGATTTTACAAGTTACTTCTCAGCTTAAGGACGACAAAAATGAAGTGACAGACACAACGGAGAAAGTAGGAATATTTCAACAAGACAAGACAGAGGTATGGACAGCTTTGCTTAAAATAAGCCACATATGCTTTATAATATCACTAGAGGATGCCTGTCAAGGTTGACATTCAAGATCCACTGACAGCAAGATACCTTCAGGGTGACATTCTACACCTACTTCTAGTGCATATACAGATCAAACATTGCAGAAATGTTTCCTCAGTACAAAAAATTTAAGAATTTTCTTTTGTGTGTGTGCTGGCTGTCCTTCTGGTCCTGGAAACATTAGTCAAAGAATCACAGTTTTCTTGAATGTCTTATGAATATGTATAGCTAACAGAGCTTCAGAGGAAAACAAAGTAAGATTCCTTAAGAAAAGAGCTGGATGATGGAGGGGAAGCAGGGGAGAAGACTGACCGTTTAGCTTTTTACTGCCTATGTTTTTACTTCAATTACACAACTGTTTTTAAATCTTAGTTTTTTACGCGTTCATTAACAACAAGTATTTGATTACAGTTGGTAACATTAAGTTTTGTTTTTCTCCTATCTTCCTCTGTTATTACAAAACCTTATACACGTAGGTGACCAACTACAGCAGTACTAATTTTGGGACTGTCTCACCCCACTGTTGATCTGTCACTGCCAATGCTGCCTGTGCTAAACAAGCTACACTTGATCCACTAAATCCACAAATACCAAAATTCTTACAAAGGTCTTCAAAAGAAGCCAAGTGCTCTAAGGCACATGCTGTAATACAGGTTAGAAAAAAATGCAAGACCTGCAAAAGCAGAATCCCATAGACATAGATTGTGACAACGGTGTAGTCCCTGTTGGAAAGTTCTCCATGGAACAACATCTGAGCTTCAGCAACACTCATTTCCATGAGGACAGTGGAAACAAATTTCTGATTTCCTGTTACCTTAAAAAAACCCCAAATTTTCTGGAGCCCAGCTGGGCCCTTGGTTGATTTAATGAAGATTACTGTTACAAAGGAGCAAAGGCAGAGTTTCAAGTGGATTTTCCACACTTTTTGCTCTGTTTTACACTATCTAAGTTCTCTACTACATGACAAAAACAAATGCTAATGAGAAAAGAGGGGACTGAACTATGACACTAATAGCTTGTTGTTTTGGGGGCTACTGAGTCAGTGACCTGAGCTGTTTCAACAAAGAAGCAGGAGACTGGGAAATGAGTTCATGTTCTCAGCAGTCTAGGGGGTTGAAGAGGTATTTGAATTTCCAAATGAAAGCAAAAGGAGATTGCTGGCTGCAAAATACACCTACACAAATACAAAAAGTGGTTTTTTTAAAGAATAAGTTCCTTTTAGCTCTGGAATAACTGAACCAGAATATTTCTATAATGTATGACAAAAACTAGTTGGCACTAATTGCTGACCAGTCAGTGAATATACTCTTTATTGCTTCACAGCAGAAGGCCATTAATGAGCTTTCTAATTTTCAGAGATGTGATGGTTTAATGGGGGACATGCTGAGACTCAATGGGGTCCTGTTTGCCAGCGGAGGTTTGGGAGAGACTGTCACCACACGAAACACTTAGCAACACAGCTACAAGTGTTAGTTAATTTTTAATGACATGCTCTTCCATCTTCAGAAATTATTTTAAACTGCTCCTTATTCTCAAACTCAGATCTCAGTTGCTTGCATTCTTTGTTCTTTAATACATAAAATTAAACTCCAAGATCATCGAAAAATGTCAACAGCACTTTCTTAAATTCTGAGGTTTTTTTTTTAAAGTATCCCTTTCATACCTACTGAAAAGGAAGAAAAGCAACATATAACACAAATTTAAAGTTCAGCTCTACTCTTTTTCTTTTCATTCAGACATGCAAAAGAAGAAATGTTTTCTTTGGCATTTTTTAAAGCAAAGAAATCAACCAGGCTTTGTCTAGCATGAACAACACCTTAACAACTGTACTCGCTTTAGCACTTTTTGCCTCCATGAAGTGGCTCGCTAGTGCAGATGAAGGGAAAGAATTGATGGAACAGTTTGCCTTGCAGAAACAGGTCTGGGGCTGTAAATCACTAACATCTTTACTCAGAAGCATATGAACAGGAGCCTAGAGTCACTTAGGAAAAAGCAGCTGTCTGAGTCTTAACCATAACAAGGTTTTTTGTTGTCTTGAATTTAAGTTACAGTAGGAGATTTGCTATTGCAGGACTCATTTCAGATTTCAGCAGCCACAGAGGCAAAACCAACAAAACCAGACACCCAGTAAGTCACAGGCTACAGCTATACATACTTCACCAAACAAGACTCCACTGACACACTCTGCTGGCCAAAATTTCTGGGTCATAAAGCACAGAAGACAAGTATTTGTTAGAGTGAGATCCACCTTCCTGGACACCACACGTGAACCACCCCACATGCCAAAAGATCACCAGCATGCCTGCCTACAACCCTGTGTATCTGCTGGGAAAAATGCACCTGGATTATTAGTCTAGCAAGTTCCTCTGCCTGGAGCTCCTGGGGAGCAGGCAGGGGGGTTCCGTTGCTGCATGCTCTGTGCAGTACTAACGCAAAGGAAAAACAAATTGCGGGGCAGGGCAAGGCCTCCTGCACATGCAAGTGAGGTCACTCACCCAGGGGATGGACACCTTGGGACACCTGCACTACCAAACCTGGCTCTGCTCCTGCCCGAAGGAGATATAACCCACACAGCCTGGAAACTCTGGCATGCTTTTGCTCCAAAGCAACATCTATTTTTGCTTCTACATTTGCTGCCACAGCAGGAGAGGGCACCAAGAAACCCAGGAAGATGAGCAGAATAAATGCCTGAAATTCAAAACACAGAGGAGGCAGAGCCCAACCTACTTTGCAAAGCTTCCTCCCACAGAGGGGAGAGAATGACAACACCTGCTACAAAAGCCCTCTGCTGACATCAGAGCAATTAATGAACAGAGCATTCTTCCTCCAGGAACACAGAGTAGACTGTAAAATGCAACCACCTCTCAGACAGGAGATGAGTGCTTGTCTGCAGAGCATCACAGACCATAGCAACAGCACAATCCAAAAACACAATGACTTGTTAGCAAGTTAGAGCTGAGAGAGCACACCATGAAAAATTTGCTTTGTGCTCCTGTGTGAGCATGACTACCTGAGCTTGTATAGGGAGCAGCTTTTCTAGAAAGACAGCTGTCATTCCTGGACTTCCCATTATTTCAATGTCGCAAAATGAAAATCTTTGTGACTTGTCAACTCAGGACTTCTGAGTTTGATCACTAGTAGTTCTCTCTAGCTTTTACAAGTCACTAAATAGTTAATCTCAGCATAAAGAGCTTTTTAGAGCCAGTGAGCTCACAGGTAAGATGGCCACAGGAAATACTTAATGAATTTCAAGTGCATGAACATTCCCATCAGACTGTTCCCAGGAGGGCATCGGCAGTCCAGCAACACCTTCCTCACTGAAGGGTCTATCAGGTAAGAAATCAAAGTCAAATTGGAATTTTAGGTGAGCAAGAAGGATGGACTGGAGTTCTGCTCTCAGCCTTCAGAGGATCAGACCCTATGAATGACAAAAAAAAAAAAAAAAAAAGGAAAAAGTACATGTTCTTGACTTGCCACTCCCAAAGCTCCGTTTTTATCTTTGATTAGGAGGCATACAAACTGCTGTAGGGTGCAGTCACGGCAGAAACACAGCCAAGTGCTTTTGTGCAGCGCAGAGCAGCACAAAGAGGAGATGTTCCTGCAGCAGACATCACAGGGGGAGCACAGCTGAATGGCAAAATTGTTCAGCTCTCCTTTTCACCTCTTGTTGATTGTGTCCCAGTGTCTTCTGCAAAACCAGGACAGTGCAGTTGTGTCCATTGCTACTGTAAGCCATTCTAAGGTTTACCATGTGCGTAACGGAGCTTTCATAATAAAATTCACTCATAATTACCACCAGTGTCAGGGGAACCATATACAGCTGTATGAGCAAATGAAAGAATTACTCCCTTAATACATACTTAATAGGCCATAAAATATCCCTGCACAACCCAGTATTATACTTTGTCTACTTATGCTCTCTTCAATCCACGTGCAATAAGCTAAGGCAGTTGTCAAAACACCCCCTTGAACAGCTACTACCCACTACTCCTATGGAAGAAGAATCAAATTAATGGCGACAGAAAGTATTTACTCAGCTTTGTGCATCTTCAAGATAAAGCCCATAAATCATGATAATGTAACTCTTATGCCTCTCAGAAATAACAACAGAGGCTGCAAGAGAATTTCAAATGAAAGGGGCTTGTGCCATATTCACTAACAGAAATACCACAAGACTGACCTGATAATGAATTCCTAGCTACTGAAATATTTTCTTCAGAATCAAATTTCCAAAATCACCTTTCATCCTCTCCCCCTACCAAGAAGGGCAAGTGTGTAAACCAAAAAAATTAGTGAAAAGTGAACCCTTGTGAGTCTGTTCCCTGTATGAACCCCTCCCTACCAAACTCTGAGTTAATTTCCAAGCTATTGACCATATTAAAGCAGCAACACTTTGCCAAAATACATTGTATCTCAAATTAGGCATAACCCAAGAAGCTAAACAGAATGTCAAGACAGAGCAGAATTTTACTAAAACAAATGGCTATAAATCTCTTCTCCCAAACAAGAAGAAACGGCCTCAGGTTTAGACTGGATAAAGGACAAACTTTCCCACCAAAAGGGTTGTCAAGCATTGGAACAGGTGCCCAGGGATCTGGCTGAGTAACCATCCCTGGAGGTCTTCTAAAAAGACATCCAGATGTGGCACTTATGGACATGGCTTAGTGGTGGACTTCAGTGACCTTTAAGGTTTTTTCCAACCTAAATGATTCTACATTTCTGTGAAAAATAAGTGGAAACCAAAGTAATTTGCACACATTTATCAGTTATATTTGTATTTATTGTCTTGCTAAAGGCAGCTTTTTAAGACTCAGGAATGAGCTTTTACTTCAGACTAGATTCCTTAGAGCAGTGGTTTAGTTTGATCACAGAAAGAGATACAGCTAAAGGAACTTTAATTCTGGTTTTGGAAACAACACTCTCAGAACTATGAAGAGCCACATAAAAACCTTTCTGGTCTATGAACATTTGTAACAATTTTGAAAGCAGATGCACTATCTTAATACACAATTTTCAAGTGCCATCTAGTGGTTATTTTCTTTTTTATTTCAGTTTGTAATTTTAAAATAAACTTTCCCTTTTCCTTATCTTCAAATTTTTTTTAAAGTTTGTCATTTCTGTCACTTCCTGTTATTTTATTGTATTACTGTTGACTGTGCAATGGTAAGTAGATGCTTGAATTAAGCCTAAGTTTGAGCATTCTGATGGACTGAATTTGGGCCAGAAAACAGCTGATTTCAGAAATAAGGAAATTAAAGACAAAGCAGAAAAAAACCCCAACCATATCCATCTTATCTATGGAAACAGCACAAATGTCAGTTCATTATTTAGTGCTTTTTCAGTACAACTTAATGACTTCTTATCATGAGAAAATTCTGACTTGTTAGAAGTCTTTAAATAACTAGGGTGTCAACGGAACGTGCAAGAAAATCCTGGAGAAAAAAAGCACGTTGTAAGCATTCCTCACACTGGATAAAGCCAAAAATCCACAGTGTCATAAAAGTTTTTCTGTTTTACACTCAACCCAACCTGTGATATTACACAGGCCCAAAACTTAAATACTCAGCTAAGTTTGGCCACTTAACATATTAGTCTCATAATGGGAGACAGCCTCATGTCTTCTGTGTCCCAGATCTAATACCCTCATTCTCCAAGTGTAAGGAATTGGGTTCATGAGGTATCCCAAAAAATGGCTAAATGTGCACATGCAGTAGTGTGCCCAAGACAGCATCAAACCTGCAGTGCGTACCATGCAGACAACCTGTATGAAACACACAGAGCACATAAATTCCTGAATTTAATGTGTACGGAAAGACATGTATGTGCTTCCATCTCGAAATTTATGGAAGACTGTGCCAGGTAGCCAACCAACCAAGGAAAATATCTGGGCTTCTTTACAATGAGCCTCTGAGAGCCTAAAAGTAAGATGGTTCTATTTCTCTAATATAGTTTCACAGAACTAGAGCAACATACAAATAATTTTGTGCCAATCTATGCCTATAGAAAAAGTATTAGAATTCAGAGTCTGAGACAGAACCAAAGTTAAAAACACACCATTACCAAACACCATCTTTGTTATTACTCGACTGAAAGACTTCTTAGCTACCTTGCTATGGCAGAAGCAAATTCTCAGGGTAGGGAGAGGAAGGTTAGCTCTTATTCATTCTGTCTTGAATTCAAAGCACTTTAATAAAAGATGGGAACATTGCTTTCTTCCTAATTTTTGCAGTTTGGAAAGAGTCTGACAGATGAAAAGTCTTAGACAATAGGTCAGAAACAAATTCATGGTCAAACCAGGAAGAGAGCTTTTAACCCTGATCCCAGCCCCTGCTTCCTTCTGCCATCTCTGCCTTCCAGAAAATGAAGAAACTGAAAAGAAAACTTTCCCATTCAGCAATCTCTTTGTGTGCTCGTTCCGTGGGTAATCAGAGAGACATTACACATGCCCAGCGAGGCAAACTTTAGATGCAGCTCCAGGCGGGTGTCCCCGGATCTGCGGAGCTTGGAGGATGTGCTGGGAGCGGCAGGGCCACGCTGCTGCCCCTGCACCCCAGAGCCCCTGCTTAGCCCTTGGGGAGTGGTACAGCACCGCAGAGCCAGGGGCATCATCCCACCGCACTCCAGCACCAAGGAGCTCACTGGGCAACCCGATGTGCTCGTGCCACCCAACACTGCCATGGACAGCTCTGGGAGCACCTCACCTGAGACCTGAGCCCTGCCTCCCACTCCCAAGGCATACAAGACCTCACACACACCGCTGAGCCTGCCTGATCTGGGCCTTATCTGACATCCTCAGTGTAATAACCCATGTACAGGTCCTGGAAAACTTATAGGATAGTGCAACTACCGCTGGGCAATTGGATAAAAAGCAATGCAAAGATGTGGGGATGCAGACAATCCCAAAGCTGCCCCTGAATACAAGAACAAGGCATACATATACAATACCTGAAAGAGTAAAAAAAAAACCTTACATAACATACAGGAAAGAAAAGGAATAAACAATGTTACTTAATAAGTCCTCAGAAGGTAGAATATTATCTTATTCCAAGTATAACCTCAATAAGGCAGCCTCAGCTATTCAGCACATTAAACTCCCCTTTAAACACCTATCAAAATAATCAAAATAATTTAAAGTCACATCGTTTCATTATCCCATTGCCTAAATTGTTGTACTCAGCTATTCAGTTAATCCATTTAAAAGGCATGGAAATTTTGGCCTAGACTGCTGCAAGTTCTAGCTAGGGTAAGAGCATTTTGTGTACTCCCTCAGGTGTGTCTCCTCTAAGAGCCCATGCGTTAAAATGATCTGAGACAAATTAGCAAAGCAGTTCCCCCAGGATGCCACACAACACCAGGCCTAAGTCTATTACTCTTTTTGCAGGTGAAATGTAAGCTAAAATTCTGCATGCAGATTTAAAACACTTCATTTGATGGAAAACGTCTAAAGGTCAAACCCCCACAGCATACAAAATTTAAAAAAAAAGTTACTTTCATACCATGATTTTAAAACTGCTTTAATTAAGAGCTACATATATACCAGTACGAGCTAGAAAGCCCTGCATAATGGCAAGCAACGTCTAAGTGTGTAACTGAGTATGCCCATATTTCATAGAAGGCAATTCACAGTATCATTATAGTCACATTCTGCTGAAGCTCCATGGGTGTTGAGTATGAATAATTTCAAATTCCTGGAAGAAAAGAAGCTACCAAGAAAATGTGTTCTTTGCCAGGGAGGTAGCTTGATGATAGAAGACATTTCCGAGTTATTCCCTAACAATCTCTCTCTCAAACAAGCTTTGAGCTAAACCATCAGAAGTAAGCAGGGCTGTAGACAATGCTCCCATTCTCAAGCCATAGGCATGCTCACTAATGTTGCAAAAATGCATCACCACCTCGAGTTCTGCTGAACATAACAGTCTCTTTTAAGGAGAAAGAGACTTGGCTTATTTTTCATTCACGGAAAGACAATCACAGGATTCAGCAATGTCCACTTCAAAAGATCTAGAGCTAGAAATGTGACATGAGCTGCATGTGAAAGATTTAGGACAAATACTTTTGCATTGTTCCTCTTAAAATGCCATAATATAGTTATTAATTTTCATGCACTAACAAACCATTACTTCAAGAAAAGGGCAATATTAAATACAAAATTCAGCAGCTGAGGGTGTCTAGTCCTGCTCAAGACAATCCTAGCTTCAAAGCTGAACCGTGCTGCTAAGAAGTCCAGCCAGGGATAGAGAATCCACCACCTCTTTAAGCACCTGTTTCACCACTCTCACAATGAAGGTTTTTTTCCTTATGCTCAACCCAAATTTCCCCATCTGCAACTTGTGGCAATCTCCTCTTGCCTATCCTTTCACTAGGCACCTCTAAAAGGATCCCTCTTCTCCAAAATTATCCTAGAGATAGCTGGAGTCAACTGGAACCTCCCCTCAGCCTTCTCAGGTGAGACGCAATGAGCTCTCGCAGTCTTTCCTGGTATGTCATGTGCTCTGACCCAACCACCTCAGTGGTCCTCAGCTGCGCTCCCTACACTCCCTCTCTATGGATGTTCAGTCTCAGAAGCTCAGAGCAGGAAAACCCTTCTCTCAACCTGCTGTCTACACTCCTGCTCATACAGCCCAGCCTACAGCTTGCTTTTGTGGCTACAAGGTCTTGCTGCTGAATTCTAGTCAACTTACTGCCCATTAGGAGCACTGCGTCTTCTCTACAGAGCTGTTTTCTGCCCTTCTTACTGTTCAACTTCTTGGACCCTGCTAGCCCACTCCAACTTTTTCAAGTTCCTCTGAATGGCAGCTCCTGTAATCCACTAATTCCACCAGTTTGGTGTCACCTTTGATTTGCTGAGGGTGCACTCCAACCCATCATTTGTATTATTAATGAAAATATTAAACACTGGCAGTAGTATCAGCCCCCAAGGAACACCACCAATAACTCTCTGCCAGTTCAATGCTGGCTCAGCCAACTTTTCACACACTACAATCTATCCAACAATCCAACCAGTGGGAATGCAGTTTGGCTCCGGGGATGATAATGAAAGTGTCAAGAAACTTGGTACCATCAAAGTAAATGAGGTCCTCTGCTCTCCCCTTGCCAACAGCATTTTCTCTCCATCAGTTCTTCACACTCAGGAACAATTTGCCCATGGTATATTAATGTTTGGCTGTTCCCTGTCCCCTTCTTGTTCTTCATGTGCCTAGAAACGACTTCCAGGAGGACCAGGGCTGCAGTCCTCTCAGTGACCAAGCCGAGGTCAGTCAGACTGTGGTTTCCCAGATGCTTCTCAGTGCCTTAGATCACAATTAAACACCTCAGGGTCCAATTTCTTCTGCCTGCATGATCCACAAGAATGATGACCCTGTTTCATTTGACCTGTGGTAACCTGAGATCACAACCATGCTACCTGTTTGCCAGCAATTCCAAATGCAGAAGAGCTGGAAATACTGGTATCTGAAGAACAAGCAGCACAGCTAGTTTGCCTCAACCCTTCCTGTTTCTTTCAGGAAGCTACCCAATCCTACAAACAAAAGTTTGAAAACACCTCTGCCCCACTTTAAAAAAAAAAAATCCATGAAATCTAAACAGGGCAAGGTACTTTCATTGTGTTTGAAAACGTGACTCCAATTTAGTCCAAGCTTTCTTTTATATTCTGATTTTTTAAAAAGCCTGCTTTTCAGGAGGGGAAAGAACAAGAAGTTATTGTGATTCTGAGGGGCAAGCTCTAAAGAAACCTCAGTGAGTGGGAGAGCAAGGGGAAGCAAGTGACCTTCCTCACCAAATAATATGTGGCACTAAACAAACAAAATCCAAAATCCAGATGTCTGCAGTGGACAGGTCATTTGCAAGTCTGCTGCTCTAGGCTCGAGGGTCTAAACACACACAAGTCTTCCCTGAAAGTCTATGTCCCTGATGAGCTGCTAAGCAACTGGACAGACAGCCCCACATAATTTGCTGACAAAAACTTACCAAAAAGAATGAAGATTCCAAAGGATGTCGATAAGCTGGGAGAGGACTTTCCAATCTAATTTTTAAAATAACTTGCTCTGTTTGCCACAGTTTGCAGTTTGGGAGAAAACAGGTGGAAGGCCTTTGCAATACTCTAAAATTGCTACAGGATGCATTAATTTGGCAGCAATCTCTGGGATACACAGGTCTTTCACAAGCCTTAAATGGCGACACAAAGATCTCATTGCAAGAGACTTGTCAGCCCACTCAAGAATCAAACTCCTAAAACCATTTGAGACAGTTCCTTCTATGAGTAGTCCAGGTTTGCACTGAAACCTCCACAGGAAGCAGGAAAAGATTTTTCTTTTCTTTTTCAAGAGATTTTAACTGGAGGGGCACTTTGGAACACAAAAAGCTCTCACACACGGCTGTGGATCCTTGCTTATTAAATTGCTGGGCCCCTAATGAAGCCCTCTCAGAATGGGTGGATTTCATGCATATGTGAACGCGAACACATACCGGTCATTAAGCAGCAACTCAGCAACACTGAGCGGTCCTTTGTCTTTATCTTCTGATGCCTATTCACAATGCAATACTACCACAATGCTGGACCCTTTTTGTCATTTAAGAAACAAATTTAACAAAAAAAAAAAATCTCCGTTAATAAAAAGCTTTTAAAATATGAGCCAACAAACCACAACTCATTTAGGCTCTCATCACTCTCAAAAAATTATCTCCATGTGTATCCAACATTTTCAAACGACTGGGGAAACAGTTGGGTTTCTCCTGAGTACTCTGAGTATCAATGATGGTAGGCTTTTGTGGACAAGTAAATGCTTGTTATGCAGTTTACTGTTCCTTGTGCTCCTGGACTGAGTACATCCTACCACCTGTGCTGTGGTCACTACCTATGAGCCAAGTTCCTCTGCTGACATAAACTGCATTATTGTGATAAAGGAAAGAAGCAGACTTAACTGCGGATGTACCAGGTTATTTGATCAATAATACCTTCTTCATACTACCACATAAACTCAGCAGCGAGACTCCTTCGGTTCAGTGGACTCTAAGGACCTATTTTTCCATGATCAATATTAACACCATCCTGAATTCTTGCTCTTTGGGATCTTCATGAAGTTACAAGTTACACTGCAAGACAGCTTAAAAATTTCCTCCTGATCAGAAAATTTTTCCTCTGGAACACAAAAAGTGGAAGATGAACTCACACCTCTGTGCTTCAACATCTTTTCTGTTTTCATTGCATCAGATTAAATGACTCATCCCAGTCCATGACTAAAACTGGATTTGTGAAAACTGGCTCTTGGCAACTCTTTCTGATGTTGGCATTAAATACCTCAGTTTGCTTTATATCACGGTTAAATTATGACAAGTCAAACACTGGTTAAAGCTTAGAAAGTGCAAATGAGTTCTCATCATTGTAAACATTCTCAGCACAAGGGCAAAGTCAGCTCACAGGAAAAAGTACACCACTTCCACAGTCAATTATCTTCAATTCACACTTCCAGTGCACAGGCCTATCCCGGCAGAAGAAATCCAGAGACATAAGACAGAACAGGCAGATTCCCAAAATGTAAAAGCAAAGTATTCAATACAACATTTACACACTGAATATTTTCTTGAAAAGAAGGATGCCTCAGGACCACTCATGGCAGCAACAGCAACTTCCAGTACAGCACAACCAGCCAGAAGGCTGATTTAAGGGAAAAAGCAAAAGGAAAAAGAAGAACTGTAGGAAAACATTTGATGTAGGCACTCCTAAGAAACACTGAGGTCTGGAAAGAGAGAGCTAACATATAAAACACTGGTTCCCTCTGCTGCCAAGTCCCATGGTCTATGATTCAGTGCTTTGAGTGCATTATGAATATGAAAAGTGTGGAAAACATCTGCCTTTTAATTTGGGGTTTTGTTGTTGTCAGCTATTCTTTTGTAATAAAGCCTCGTACACCTCAAAAAGATGGAGTAAAATGGTAAACTGGAAGAGCTGCAGTCAAAACCAATGTTGCCACACACAGAGGGTATCAGCCTGTACCATTTCATTAGATATCCTTTTGGCAAGGTTTTCTGGAGAACCACCAAGAAAGTACCAGAGGCACATAAAAACTGAAAGGAGAAGTTCTCTTAATAAAATGGATTATTTAAACTTTGGGTTCTCATTTTCTTTGTATTATCACCTATTTAAAACTCACATTTTTTAACCAACAGTTAAAGAAGAAGTGGCTTCATGAAAAAAACTCCAACAGTCTGGCTCCAGCTGGGTGGTGAAAACTGTTCCTGTAGTTCTCCAGCAGAGAAAAACCAAAACAATAAACCTCCAGCCAACATAAAAAAGCTACTTCACAAGTAAGGCACACCTCAAACAAGACTGGATAGTTAAGATTACAGGTAGGCTTTATGGGTTTTATCTTTGTATCTTTACAACCACAGAGAAACAAAGATGGAAATACTCTTTTTCTCAGTTCTTTTGATCACTACTGGGAGTCTTTGCTGATTGTTTAACACACGTAAAATTGAGTACTTGTGAATGCCTCCAAACTTTTAATGAGCTTTACAAACTACATTATTATGCTAATGCAGATATTCCTAGATGGAAATACAGATACAGGTTTAGACAATATATATCTACATCTAACTACGTATACATGTCAGGTCAGAAACTCAAGGTTTTACATCCAGCTGCTCTGCTACAGGAGAAGTGGCAGCTGTGCCCGCAGACATGTCAAAATATAGTTTACAGAAATGAAACTATCAATACAAAAATATTCATGTAAAGAGAATAACTGCAGATGAAATCCCTTCCTCTACATTTAAGGAATGAATCTGTGAGTAGAGGAGAATTTTCAATTTTTCTCTGTTGAGTGGCACAGCAATGTCATTAAGGTTTATCCTTTTACTAACGATTTGCTGCACAGTCAATCTTCAATTAAGGAATTGATCATGTCCAAGTAACTGTAAATGATACACTGAAGACACAGATCAGAGAACAGTTCCTTTTTGCTGTAATTTTGGGTTACTCAAATGTGGCAAATCTGCTTTTAGTTTTTCTTGAAAGCTGGTAAGACTGCCTTTTCTGTTTGCATAAGGAACCAAAGCAGAGAGATTTAAACTACAGTGCAGAACAGTAACAGCCACCTTCCACCATTTACTTTCCTGCAGTGAACTCACCTGCTACAGAAGGAAAACTATTTGCTCAGCAACCCTCCCTTAAACTTTGCCCATCCCCTAGAAGAGAGGAGAGCAGCAGCCAGGAGCACACAACACTGATCACCCATTGCCAATGAAGAAAGAATAATGAACACCCCACAATGCACTCAAACAGTAACTGCCAAGTCTCGTATTCCTGCTGTGTCTTTACGAATGCAGCTTTCTTTGAAAACACCCTGGTCAATGCAGTAGCTGCCATCTGAGCATTCCTTCAGTCACACTACTTCATGGCAGGTGAGTGGCTTTGTCACCCACATCCCTGCCTGCAGCTACCAGTTGGACAAAACACACAGTTAGAGACACCAGGAGAGCTGAACAGCATCTTGGGCCCTTCCCTTCCCTGAACATGAGGAGCTGCAGGAAGGCAAGTGTGGGCGAGGCTCCAATGTCCAAGGACGATATCTGCAAGGCAAGGCTGACAAGAGCTTCCAGCTACAGCATCAGCCTTGAGGCACTGGGGGCTTTTATGCTGCAGATTCCTTTCCTCACTACATAACTCAGTGCTCTTCCTACGTCACCAAAGTCAGTAGAGATTTCACTTAAAACAGCCTCAGCTGTCTTCAGAGCGAGGCAGGCTGAGCTTGAGCCAAGCTTGGGGCCATACACAGCCCCGTTTGCTCCACAAAGCCCACTCTCAGTGTACTGCCAACCTTCTCTCCAAGGGCGTACAGTTAGGGCTTCTGTACACCTTCCCATCTGCAAGACTCATACCTGCAACAGTGGTGCACTGACTCCAAAGCAGCCTAAAATCACCAGGAGAGAAGAAGCTGCATAATAAATAAGCAAAAAAACCCCCCCAAACAAAAAACCCAAAAAAACCCCAAAAAACAAACCCCAAAACAAACAACCCCAAAAACAAAGAATCAACCAGAAAAACAAAAAAAACCCAAACAAGCAAAAAACCACCACCAAAAAACCCCCCAAACAAAAAACCCAAAAAAACCCCAAAAAACCAACCCCCCCCCCCAAAACAGAAAAAGGCCCTAAAGACTAAATTTTTCCACTTATTATTTAGATATTTGCTCTAAGATTCTTCAAAGACTGTCTGTGGAGAGGGGAGGATGTGACAGCAGATATACTGGACAGCACACCTTGAGGATCACCTTGTTTTGTAATAAAAGCTGCCATCGGTTATTGCTATGCACATAACAGCACCCCAAGTATACTCCTGTCTGCCAGTACTCAGGATGACTCCAGGCACAACTCCAGAGGGTGTCTCCTGAAGTCCGGAGATGTTGTTAGGTCTTTGTCTTACAGAGCACTGTAGATTTGAATTTACTGTGTACAACTTCAAAGACATCCTTAGAAACCATGTGATGCATGAGAAAACATCTCCTTATTAAAAAGGCTGCGCTTTTAAGTAATTGATTTTTTTCCTAGACATTCATTAAAAGACAACCCTATCCTCAAACACAAGATTATAAACAAGCTGAGTGCAGTAACCATCACACACAGAAACCCAGCCCCACTAAGCCATCTCTCTGGAGAAGAGATAAGGAACCCAACCAAACAAAAATCCCAGGTTGCTTTTTCTTTCCCCTCCCTGTCTTATTTCGCTAAGGGAGCCCTAAAGCCTCTATTATGATACCAGAAAAAACATATACAAATGTGTGTGGCTACACCAAGCTTGGGCTCAAAGCTAATTTAAATCAGCATGCATGACAGGTAGGAATACAGACCATTACTGAACTACTGACACCATTGTACTCAAAGGGTTTTCTTATTCAACCTCAGACAATTTCAGATTGTGCCTTCCCTGCTTCATGGAAAAGCAGCCTTCACAATGCAGATAATGACCTACAATACCTATACCAGGTTATGGAAATGAAATCTTATTAAAGGAGAAAGATCCAGAAAGAGAGAAAATAAACTGACAGCTTATATGATGCTTGAACACCTCTATGAACACCTCCACGACTTTATTCTGGAGCAGTTCGTCACTACAAAGTGTCTCCAGCAAAGCCAAAGACAAATAAAATAGTCAGGATAAATAAAATAAACACATTCAGGTTTGCAATTTCATATTCTGTAGACTCTAAAATATAACTGAGCATCCTGTATGCATTGTTAACACTTTGAATGGGTGTTTAATGAAAAAAAACTGACTTTGCTGGTTTTTTAACCCCATCTGAGAAAGCTCTAATGTAGTTCTTATTGCTTTGCACAATAAAAGCATACTGAAATGCAGAGTGTTTTAAAATGGTTTCACTGGAGCAAGTAGAAAATAAGTAATTTGCCAGAAATCACACTTTTTACTCTGTTTTATTAGATATACACAGCAGAATTACTAAACTGAAATAGTTAGGATAAAGTTTAATATGTGCAACTTTTGCATTTTGGAGCTCTATCAAACTTGTTTTTTTTACTGTACACACATACTTACAAGAACCAAGAAAGGGGAATTTTACCCTTGGAGGGAGAGAGAGAGACCCTTCTGAATTATGAATTGCTTTACAACATTAAATCCCACCAAAACGCACCTAAGAAAACCATTTATGCTGCAGCCTGCAAGAGCTCAGTGTTAAGATGTGCTACATGCAAGCTCTATGTCAGATTACAAAGCAGTCACATCACTCAATGAGTGTCTGGTATTTGACATTTTGCTTTCTCCAGATTACCTATGCCACATAACTTTTCACAGGCCAGTACAGAAATTCACTCAAGTAAACAGTCTTTAAAATGTCCTACATTTAGGTTATGCAAGTTACCTTACATGTACAACAACAAGCCCTTATTTATACAGGAACTCACAATAGTAAATTAAAACTAACTCAGATGCTTCCAGTTCTTATTTCAGGCTGAGTTGTTTACTTTCAGATAGCTTAGGCTTGTTCCTCAATACCACAAAGCTCAGAGGATGCCAGGGGAATAAAGCTATACCAAATGTTAGAATTTACATCCATGACATGTGACTGTCAGTGTGTCACAAAAACCAGGCTGATTTCTGATGAAAGAAGCCACAAAGCTGAAGCCTCATAAGACAAATCATTTAGAGAGTTTACTACTTTGATTTAGATTAAACGGATTTATGAGCTTAGAAACAGGACTAAGTTACTGCAATTCGAACAGCTGAGCTGTGTAGCTCACTATACATGCGCACTTTGGCCTACAGCAAAAGCCAGGTCAAGCACATTTTTGCCTTATGAAAGCCAAATGATAGGAGATTTGAATGAAGAAAACTCAAAGAAAGGGGATTTATGGAGTCTACTTACTTTACCTCACCACTGGGACAAGAGTACTCCCAGCAGAAGCTGCAGATACCCAATCATCAAAACATCCTTATCCAGTGATCTGCTGCAAGTCCACCCCATGGGAGCACCACAACACTCAGCAGGTGCCCACATTCCAGAGAGCACTGGCCATAAAGAATTCTCCACATGTGAAAACTCTGCATGGTGTGTCCTACCACATGCCTGGCCACATCCCTAACACAGAACAGCCAGCTCTTAATACATCTCTCATGATGACACCAAGGGGGACACAGCAGCACCTGAAAAGTGACTGCAGCAGGCCCACTGTCCTAGTAAGAGAAAGCTCTCCTACTACAGCTGAAATTTGAGATACAGGGCTGCAGATCAGCGACACATTACACAACTCATTTGTTCACGACTGAACACACTGTTAAAAGGCTCAGACACATCATCAGATGGTGGCCAGATACTGGTGATCCAATTCATCCTTACTCAACAAAGTTGTTGCCCAGACTCAAAAGCAAACAAGGATTATCTGGAGTTCTGTGGGTGCCCTGCACACCTCAATTTATGCTTAGAGGAGAATGGCACAATGCTGGATTGACTGAGGCTTAATTTAAGACAATATTAAGATAGAAGCTACAAGCCTGAGTTGGAGGAAAATGGGGAAGTAAGCATCTTCCTGAATAGCGAGACAGTATTAGATGCCATAACTAACCACCACACTCTTGAATCTTGTTACCCATTTTGAGTCACAGGTCACAACCCCAGCAAGGCCACTTTCTCCAGCTGACTACACGGATTCACAGTACCGAGAGGATCTGACCCATGTAATTGATGAACTCCTTGTGCCCCTTGAGCTCTAAAACCATTAACTCTGACTTTACTTGGGTAAACTTTACCCACCTTCTTTCTCCCCATCAGGAATCTTGGATGAATGGCAACTGCTGCTAAACCCAACGCTACTTAGAAGAAATATTTCAAGATTTTGAGGTACCCATCAGTCTCTAGCAAAGAGATTATTCCTGGTGAAGACATTATAGACTGGAAATGCTGCAAGCCAGAGATGCCTGCTCAAGCCTGGAGACATGGGCTCCCCAGGAGCCCCCCAGGACCCAAGCAGCTATACTCTCCATGGGAAACAGATGAGCCAAGGAGACAGAAGTAACTGTGAACTGAATGGCCACTCCAAGGCTCACCAGGATGCTCCTCACCTGTTTGCTTAGCATGGAAGCCACGACCAAGCCCCTGCTAGTGTTTCAAAGCAGATTAAGCTTGAGAATTTCCATTAAGCACATGGGAACTGCAAGTGGACCTGCAGGTGTATCCCTGTAGCTCACAACAGCTAGCATCCCAGCAGAGGCTCATGTTCATTTACCGGCTCACTAAGAGCCACTGGTGCATCATGCATAATGCCTCAGTAAAAAGCTTTTTCTCAGGAGAGACTTATACAATACCAAAACTTCCTACATTTCACGTACAGTCTACTCGATATACCTGAGCAACAAAATCCTTGGCCTAAGCTTAAAGAGTATCTGACACAGAAACCAACCTCCAGTTGGAAAAGGTTTGCAAAGAAACCAGAGATCTGAGAACTATCCCAACTCAGCACAGTATATTTTATGATACTGGGTATAGCTCAGAATTATACAAACCAGAAAGTGCAGCTCCCCCCAAACTCTTAGGGGCTTATCCACATGGACTGTCTGAAAATCAGAAAGAATTCAAGAGTGGAAAGTGAAATACTCTTCACCATCACCACCACCCCCACTCATGGATGCCAAGATACTTTAAGAGGATGAAGGGGAAAAAAGACAAAAAAAGGAAAGTAACAGAGGCATAGCAACACATCTGAACACCCACTGATTTGCTCATGGATCTACCAAAACTAGGACAGGTTGTTGCTACCTGCTTTACGCTACATCAAGAAAGAGAGGGAGAAAGGACTGAGAAGAAAGTGGGCTTATCCGGAGTTTCAAAAGATGTCTTCCTCCTTTCTTCACAGCTCCTTCCTTTGGGGAGAACACAATCAGTAGTAAAAAAGCTGTTCAGATACCTAATTGATAATGAATTTCAAAACAAAAAATGTGAGTTTCACAGGTTAATTCTCTCATGCAACAGAATTTCTCTTTACGACAAAGCTTAGGCGAAGTAATTCCTAGCATTAGCCATATAAGCAGAAGTTACTTTCACTTGAAGGTTAATATAGCTTGGAAAAGTTTACAAACACAGATGTGAAAAGGAAGTTGAAAAACCACTCATATTTCCCTATGTGTGTTCCTGGGCTCTTTCAGCCTATTCCAAACTCCTGGGACCAGCCTGTTTGCCATGCCAAACCTCCCCTAGCCAGCATATGGAGCTGCTCCCAGAGATGCAGGACTCCTGTTATTGACACTGCACAAGTCTGCTTGTAAACTGAGCATATCAGAGCCACAACTTTGAGTCACTCCCTTAAGTATTGGACTCGATGATTCTTGTGAATCAGAACACTGTGATTCTGTAATTCCTATACGTAACTGCTATTGCCCTGCAACATCCTCTGATAGAGAACAGCAAGAGCTCCCTCCCAGCTACCCACACAGAAACATGTTAACTATAAAACCAGGAGCGAAGAAGTTACTGAGACCAGAAAGATGCACAGACACCTGACAAATAGGAGAACAGGTCCAGAAAGTGCGTCAGTCTAATTCCAATACACCTAATATGTTAATTTTAGTGTCCCCCCCCAGTCTTGGTACAGTACCTGGTATTTAATTATTACCACATATACAATATATTACTGCTCAATGACAAGCTTCCGGGAACTATAAACAAATATCTGTCAAGAAGAATAAGCCAAATTTTAGTTCCATTTATTCTCCAGGTGTTTCCAAAAAGGTATCCATTGTAAGCAGCTACAGATCATCAGCATAATCTGTGGTCCAATATCTTTGAAGGTCACTCTGTGGGGAAGCAGCCTTTCATACCTCCAAATCATATTCTAGGTTCAAGTCAGGTACACAGATATAGAAAATTAGATGGTACCATTATTCTGTTATCATGTGGCAAATTCTTGAAATCCCCTGGTTTCTGCTTTTATTCACAGGAAAAGATGTCAAAGCTCTCAGCTGAGAGGAAATGCTTAAAAACTAAGTTTCATGCATGGAAATTAAACCAACAAAGTTTAAAAAAGCATCCTTGCCCACCGGTCTTAAAGACTCATCAGTAAGCAACATTGGATACCTGGATTTTTTGCACTGGACTGCTGGGTTTTTTCCACAAAGGTTGGAACTGACCATGTGCTACAATGAGGTTCAGCTGCCCACTGTATCACTATGACATGCAGAGCTTAGGATGAAGCTGTAATACCGCTTGCAAGTCATACATTATTGCACCTGGACCCATTTGTAATAAAATTACCTAAGCAGCTCTAAGTGCCTTCCTTGCCTGCTGAGGAAGGAGCAGCACCTATCAAAGAACAACACGGAAACTCCTGGCCAACCTGCTGCAGTGAAGCGTCATGCATGAAAAACTCTGACCAAAGTTTGATGGAACCATGAAGATACCTAGAGAAAAACATTGGAAATGGCTCAGATTTTACTTCTACAAGCTCAGCACCTGGAGGCGAAATTTTCAAGCCTCCTATTCAACATGCAATATGGAAAATGTATATAGTAAATAATTTCATATATATGTTATCTTTTATATATATGCAAATATACAACCAAGAACATATAACCAATAACAAACAAGAGACCATAAAATAAGGAAATGTAAGATTTCTGAGTAATCTATTATACTGTTATTTTATACTTCACAAGACACTTTTTCTTGTTAAATTTTCCAGTCTTCCTATTCTCAACAGCAACATACAGTTATTTAAAAATATGTAACTGTAGGTTATATATTTTATATCAATACACTGATGTCTCAAATCCTGCAAACAGTAATACGAAGGAGCATTTCAACTCCAGTATGGACACATATATACCCTTTTATTATTCCGAACCGTTTCAAAATCTCACCTGGATTTATTTCACTACATATATTAACTGGATTGTTCCAAATTAAAAATTCTGCTCTGCCAACCTGCTATTTACTACTAAAAAATTGAGAAAGCGTATGTACACAAAACTGCATAAGGAGTAAATATCCATCCTTTCCCTCAACAGGCACTCCTAGAAGCAGCGCTGCAAACCTGGCCTTTGCTGACTCAGCAGACAGGCTCCCTGTCAGAGCTCTCTTTTACGACAGAGTACTATTAGTTCGCAGTCCTATTCGCGGGGCCGAGCCAGCGGAACAACAAGCGGATAAACAGATCGCAGCCTCAGCTCTGCGTCACCAAAGCTGCCCGCCAGGTTTTGTCTGCAAGACCCGTTTCTGTGCATGTGACCCATTTCCCTTTCTCCCTCGCTCAGCCCAACAGGATAGCAGAGCTGCCAGACAAGGCAGAATCAGGCCTAAAATTAACTTTATCAAGCACAATGAAACTGTAGGAAGAACCCAATTAACTCTGCTCCCCCAAGCTGAATTGTGCAGGACAAACAACGCACATTCCTATCATTTTTCCAGCTTCTGCATTCAGCAGATTTGTCACAGAAACCCTCTAACCAGCCTGCAGCCGAACACATCTTTTTTTTTTTTTTAAAAACCTGATTTTTACCAGGAATTCCTGAACATTCTCTTACACCTCCCACCAATGTGCTTCTGTAGTTAACCCACACACCAGCCACCTCCAAGCCACATTTCTAGTTTTGCAGAAGCGTTTTGGTGGAATGGACAGACAGGTGTCCAAAACCACTGCAGCATTCCTATGTCTGGAACTACAACCACAGCATTTAATAAGCTAAAGTAACTGTGATTCCAGGTGATTAGTGCTTGGGAGTACAATATATGTTTCGAGGCCTGCTATTTTCAGCTCAATGGGATCCTTATTTTGATCTGATTTTCTTTTAATGCCAAAAATAAACTGGAACTGAATACACGCTCATAACAGAAAGAAAGAAATAAAATGATAAAATCTTCTCCATTGTTTTGTTTTTAAATCATCTGACAGATTTTAGTATTAAAAAATTAAAGCTCTTTTACAATAGACTGGAAAACAGTACAATGAAGAGAAAAATTATGACTATTAATTCTTCCTAATCCCACAGAACACTATTAAATACTGAATGATGATGCATTAGGGGAAGAAGGAATGAAACATTAAAGAAAAGTTAAAATCTGTCACTCAACAAAATAGTGAAGCAAGAAGCAAACAATATCTCAAACACCAAACCAGAAAACCGCCATCCAAAAACTATAGTGCAACAAAATACTCAACACTGAAATACTTTTTCCTAAATTGCACCTGTCAGTTTCTAAAATCAACTACAGTGGCTACATCTATTTTCACACCCTGTGATTAACCAGATTATAAAAGGTAATCTAAATAATGGGCACCAGATATTAAAAACATCTATGTACATACACCTGCAATTTAGCATTAAGAAATTATTTTACCCCCAACATACTGTTCCAGTATCAGTCAACAGCTTTGCAGCCTCTTCTTTCCTGGTGTACAAAAATAAATAAAATCTCAGAAACTGTCCTAACACTTATCTTCAACTTTTATTGGATTGACTCCCAACAGAAGTCCTAAAGTAGGAAAAAAAAAAAGTGAAAAACTACATCCTAGACAGTCTGAGAATTTGGAAAAAGCACAGAAATATGTACAAATAAACGGCAGAAAAATATTTTTTCTAGTTAGTTCAGACAAGACTTGTTGTAGGAGCTCTACATTTACTCACATAGTTGTGTGCATTTTAGAAGACTGTATGTATAACCTCTTACCAGGCTTTCCATAAAAGCTATCCACACCAAGAGAAGCAGGATTAATCCATATACAGAAAGGTTACAATCAAGGTAAATGACAGGAAAAGAAAACAATCCTTTTCCAAACATAACTGGTGCATTTGTATCTATATGCATTTTCAGTTTATCAGCTCTGACAGAGCCACCGGTCTTACTGAAAAACACACCCGAGCAACATTTCTGTATCAAACTAACTGGAAAGTAGGGACTCTCAGTGAGGCTGCATTCTTCATAACCCATCCTCTGGTCCAATTTTGTTTCAAAATGGGAAGTACTGCATTTAAATTCAGGAAATTAAATAAATAATTAAATAAAAGAACTAGGTATGACTGCGAGTCCACAAAGATGTCTTTCAAAACCAGGCTTACAAGAGTTTTAAAACAAAGAGGGGGCAAGGGGTAGGTTTAAGGTAAAAATAATCCTAGTTCGTTTTGTTGTTTCATCTCAGGAATACAACATTAAACCTATACTACAGTTCCAAGTTTTACAAGCATCTTACATATAAACTTGATATAAATGTGTAGATTTGTGATGCTTTGTGATCTTTGACAATTTTGATCCGAGTGTGCCTTCAGTTACATTTTCATTCCTATCCTTCCTCTTTAGGTCCATGGAAATTATGCAGAAGAGATAAAAACTCAACTTTCAAGGCAGCCCTCACATAAATTGGGTGCAATAACAAGGAAGTGTGCTGGAATGGGAGCATCATCTTCCTGTGGATCAGGTAGCAGTTTGCTAGCTTCTTTGCAAGAAGACACGTAGCCCATGTGCCTCTGTAGGATCTAATGGCTCTCCCGAAAGCTTTTCCTGTTTAGATTTATGCAAACAGATCTGTTTGGATGCTGGTCAGTGACAATGCCCACTCCTTTGCAAAGACAGCTGTATGAGGAAAATCTTCCTACACAGGAATATTAAGGAAGTGTGCCTATCAATAGGCACCACTTACCAGTCTCTCCCAAATAAAGGAAATTATTTATAATTAGGGAAGTTTGTTATTTTTAGTGCTGTAGGTCATATTGACTTTTTCTGTAAAAATTGAGAGGCCATGTAAGAACACAGCACTGGAGGTGTTGAGAGGGCTCTACTCCATTATCTTTCTAGTTGGCAACCCACGATATACATCCTATTCCTCCTTTCTGAAAAACTGAGAACATCTATTAACTACCCTCTGAATAGTAATGCAGTAATAAGGAGCATTAGGTGTCAGCTAGGGATTATTACTCCCCAGTGCCAAGTCATATATTTGTTTCTGTACTATACAGCAGAAATCAGCTTCAAATTCATTGCAGGAAGAGCCGTTTATGATATAAAAAATTCATTGCTTAGGTACTCAAAATCAGTTTCACCGTAACAGCGAGTGGCCAGTTACAAATCACTTGAAAACAAATCAAACTTACAAAGAATGAAAAAAATCCACTTCTTTTTTTTTTTTAGGAAGTGCTGATGTCTTAGGTGCCTAATTGCTTTGTGCAATCACTCAGAGGTACAAGTATTTATAATAATATGTGGTAACTGAAAGCATCTATGTAAGTACTTTCTCCCCTCCCCATAAAATGCATTTACAGATACTACAGAGTTGTTTTTTAAACAACATTATTAACTGGGATGCTGACAGAAAACTGAAGCCACCTGAAAGTGCTGAAGCACAGTGTCGTTTTCCCCTCCATCAATATCACACACAGACCAACTCAACCACTACCATCCTTCAGCCGTGCACCTCTTCCTCAGCATGAGTTCCAACACCGTGAGCATCCCTAGTGTATTAAAGAGAACAGGATAATCATGACTGCCTTGGGAGATTGATGCAGCAGCTGGTCATGAGCCCGACAATGACTTCAGTAATTATTGCTTTTTTTATTAAGAGCTTCAGAAAAGTTGCTTTTACTCTGAAATAGAGTCAAGCTACTTAGGATGGGATGCTGTTTCCTAAAACTTGACCTTCAGTACCTGTGAGCATGTAAGAGGGGCTGGAGTAACAGGGATGTCCCCAAGGGCTGGCAAATACGCCAGTGGACCCCCAGAAGATGCCCATCCTTCTGCAGCAGTACCTGGACAGCAGGCAGACCATCGAGATGGGCAGTCGACAGCCTGGGGGAAGGAAAGTGAATGCCACCCTTCACAGCACTGCATTTACACCCTGCTTCCCCCTCCTGTCATCACCAACTCTCAAGTGTTAATATTTGGGCTCCATTTCAAATACAGAAGTCATCCCTGAGGTCAACAGAAGAAAGCTTTGGTGGAGAAGTTATGCTTACATGTAAATATTCTCAAGATCGAGACTTAAGAGCTGTGGCCTCTGAGCTCCCACTCGCTACAGCACTCCTGCTGACCTTGTGAAGCTTTGGTGAGAGAGGTTGCACACAGAAGTCCCTTGTCACACAAGCTGACTTTTTTTTTTTTAGAATCTGACTTTCAGCGAAAGGTGCAAGCCAAGAATAATAAGTATTATTAGCAGTAGTAGTATAAAAAGGATAAAGACCATGGAATGAAGAACAGATTAAATCTGTCTTGAAAAAAAAAAATCTGGAAAGCAAACTTTTTTTTCTGTCACAGCCTCTGATTAAGGGCAGAAAAGTAAGGGAGAAGTGGCTATAAAAACCCTGATTTCACAGAGTCTGCTCCAGAGGACTAGAGTCAGAGGGGAGCACAGCACACTCTTAAATATCACATCTTGGTGTGGAGCCAGGAGATATGTAGAAGCCAAAACATAGCACGCTAGGAGCTGCCTAAAGGCAACTCTGACAGGGACAAGTTTCAAAGTGGCTCCAAAAATCCATCATGAGAAACTACCTTTGCTTTACGGGGCCAATCACAGGCAGCAAACCACACAGCTGGGCAAGTTGTTATCACTGCAGTTCAAATGGAAATTAATTTTTCTTTAGAGGTACACATATGAAATGCTCACTGAAGAAGACAAGCCTGCGTATTAACTCCAGGCAAGGCCATGAAGGTTCTTTGGTGATTTTGTAGTGAAGAATGGTATTTCCGTCTTAAACTGATGTGGTAATTCCCAAATCCTTTTCCTAAAACACACTTTGAAGTTACAGTGTGTTCCAAGCATACTGTGCTTGTATCATCTCATAATTAATTGTAATTAATATACAATCATTTCCAAACTTAAATGCAGTTAACCATTAACCTGTATTTGCAGACCATATTTGCTGAACAGCATATTTTCCTTCATTCCCCAATGCTATGTAATCATGAAGTTACAGACCTTATCAGAATGCTCAACACTAAAACAGTTTTTGCAAGGGTGGGAAGAAAAGACACAAATATATTTTTATTATTTAATTTTTTTTACATAAAAATGAAAATTTTCAATAAAATTTTATCAGGAAAAGAAATAACTGAATGTGGGACTGCTCATTTACATGCTTTCTGGACAAATACACTCCAAACCCGAGTTTCACTCCTTGTGCCTAAACCAGCATAGGAAAACGTGGCATCAAGACAACTCTTCAAGTTTCCATCTGGATTTCCCTACTCTGCCTGATCTGTACATGTACATGTCTATTAGACAAAATAAGAGCATACTTTGAGTCTCCAACTTAGTAAAAATGTAATTTAGTTGGTTCTTACATAATAATGAATGTATTGTTACCATATTTTTAAAGCATTTGCAGTAATATTCAGGTGTTGTAAAAAAAATAATACAAGGACAATACAATGTAAAGTACACTATTTGTATTTTTTACCCATTCTAGCAGTATAGACAGTCAACAGCAGAACATCAAGGATGACTGGAAAACTGTCGTATACACAAAATTATGCATATTCAATAGCGATGTTAGGAAGGTTTTTGGCGGAGGAGTTGGCTTTGTGGAGCTAGAGTTTTTTTAGTTTTGGGTTGGTCTTTTTGTTTAATTTTTAATTAATAGCACCTAACAGGTTTGTGCAATCACACCTATGGATCTTGCTCTGTAGTCTATCACAAACTGAGGTGCTAGAGATCTCTACCAAATTAAAGCAAGTGCCTGATGCAGAAATATAACACAAGATAAGCAGAGATAACCCATCAATCACCTGGATGTAATGGTTATTATAAGCAAATAAATGTCTAGCACTGTATTAGAAGTCTGGTTTGCTGCTTCTTCATAACTGAGAGGGAAAATCAGTAACACTTTAAAAATTCAGGGTAAGCTTCAACTAGCTTCCATCAGCATCCCACTTTCACACAGGACCTGCCCATCTCAGGCTGTAAAAGCTCTGCCACAGATAGTCCATCTCTTTGGAGCCTTGATCTACAATTTCCAGCTGCTCTAGGACTCCTGGCTGCCAGCTTGGCTAGTGTGAGGTGTTACTTTTAGGTCTCTAGTACCACCTCACGCAGACGCTCTGCTATAACTCAGTTGGGGAACCAAGCCTTAGTAAATAAACACAGATTCTTTATCCCTTCCTTAATTCACATGCAAAAAATGATGCGTCATCTTATCCAGCATGATGCATTGGCACAACTCATAAACAGATTGTTTTGCTGCAAACGTGGAAATACCATGCTGGAAATGAGACAGACTGAGATTATTACTGACTTCAGAGGATTCCCAATAAACCAGTGAAAGTAGCAGTGGTATTATCCTAAAAAGAGGTATTAGTACTAACAACTGCAATTAAAGCATTTCAGCAATCTTTTGCCATAGGTTTCCTGTTCTGAAAGTCAGGAAGGGTAAGGAGGATGGCAGGAGTTGGGTCCCCGTGGCTGAGGAAGATCCTTGTGCACCATCGGGTGGCCGACGCAGTTGGTACACAATGCACTGGAACAGGCTTTTATGCCAAATCCAATTCTCAGCAGTACAAAAAGCATTCTTCTCAAAGCAGCTTTGGGAGGATGAGGAAATCTAATCCTAGAGGGAACCCTGGTGCCCATGTACAATAGAAATCCCACCCACACCAAAACAATTTTCTGGATGCACATCAAAGAACATACCCTCTTCAGAGTGAACGCTAAATACACCCGAATCAGAACTGTGTCAATATTGGCACTGAGAAATGAAACCTGACTTCTCAAACTGATGCTGGGAAAGACTCCAGGTGACAGAAACTTAATGAGAGCACTAGTGCAATGTTCCCTGTACTTTAGATGATGGCAATACAGATATAAACCTCTGCACAATACAATGTTAGGGTATGAAAATATCCTGGGGTTTTGCAGGACAAATTAAAAGTTTTAGAAACTCTTGTTTTAAGACACATTCAGCTTACAGTTATGTAATTCAATGCATGAATGAAAAAGACAATCTTTCTGCAAACAGTTCTCAACAGGATATCAAAGTCCCAATTAAGTCTTGCTTCATAATCAAATGCTTGTATTTGAGGTGAAAACTGTTAGGAGTGGGTGAGAAATATCTGAAGCTTTCCTTCTTAATCCTAAATGCAGTAACTTGTTTAAGTAAAATTGCCATACGCCCTTGTCTCAAACAAAACTCTCCTCTTCATTCAGAAGTTTCTCAGACTCTGAGAGAGTTTGTTTAGCGTTTCAGTTTGCTTTTTTTCCCCTTCCCTAAATAAACACAGCGCAAGGCTCATTATCTGTCACTGCCTGACCATTCTCAGTACTCCCTTCCCAGGGTCTTTCTACAAGAAGACGTAACATTATAAGGTATGCCTATTACCCATTCTGAAAACTGACTATGCTAAGGGCTGGGACAAAGAAATATCAAAGGGACTTGGCTATTCCATCACCAGACGACAGTCAGTGAACAAGGCACGCAGGCAGGCAGGCAGACCGAGCGGTCTGCAGGGAGAACAGCACCTCACTCAGCCTTTTCCCTGCTGCTTGACTCAGTTCAGCCACTTCAGAGAGGAGGCTGAACATAATATATGCCACCAGCCCTTCATGCTCCCAACTGCTGCAGCAGCCCCGCTAATTCCTGAAATGCCAGATGTCCACGGAACTGATAACCTGTACATCCCTGCATGTCACTTGGGGCCCACGACAACAAGAAGAGGGACAGTGCAGAGGCTGGGGGAGACAGGACCCACACACATGAATGCTTCTCCCTTTACACAGCTCTAAATAAAATTAAGCTGCTCATGTCATTTCCACTGCCAGCTTAGCTCAAGCATGGTAAATTTCCAATTCAGCTCATTCACCTCACTTTGATCCATGCTACATGCTGCCTTCTATTCATATCTACAACCATCACTGACAGCAGCAGAAAAAGAATAAATCCAACAACAAAATACTTTTTAGAGTGAGAACCTAATGGGAACTACAGGACTATGTATTTTTTTCTTTAATTTTTTTCTTTACATATTATTAGCCTGATATTAACATGGCACAGCATAATTTTATTTCTCTTGTAGCCTGTGAGAGATCGACGCACTGAATATGCCCAAAACAAGTTTAAATAGATGGCCATTAACTTTGCTCCTGGTCTTGCCCCTGAGCCTTCCTCCTTGACCTTTCAATTAAACTAAGCAAGGTATCTCCTCAGAACTACAGCTTTTAAGTAAACAGATAAAAACACGGAAATCTCAGAAAGCAAATTAAACAGAACATTTAGTATAACAAAATAATGATATAGCAAAAAGACAGATGGACATGATTTAAGAACATGCCAAAAACCTGTTTCTTTTTTTCAACATTTCTCCTCATCAGTTCTGTCATACTTTATTTACATATCCTTAGTCAAAATTACAGGTTATGCAGTTTCCCTTTACACCAGTACAGATTTGCTGCATCATGGCTTTTAAACACACAATCTCAAAAATTGGGTCTTGGGGCAGAAAACAAGGTAGGAGGAAGGATACCTGTGCATATATGTCAAGGTATGCATATTTGGAAAGCAAGAGACAAGGGATATTTGCATATATTCATATAAAAATCTGAATAACATACATATCCTACATGCATAAATAGAAAGTAACTGAAAATCTCATACAACAGCTGCTTTTATACTGTATCTTTGTCACACATACAAAGAACTAAACTTCAATACGCCACTGGGCAAACATAACTCTCAAAAGAGGCATCGTTTGGGTCCAGAAAATTCTAGTCCTGGTTTGCAAAGACTCAATCCAGAATTGCATTTTTGGAATCTAATCTGGAACAGGTTTTGGACTTACCAACAGGTCTTAAGTATTTCAGAGAGAAAAGGGAAAACTTTAGCTGCAAACACTTCCAAACATGACACTCTTACAGCACACTAAATTTAAAAACAAGGCTAGTACTATGCTTACCATGAACACTGAAGCACCCAGACTTCACAGCTTCAAAGAATAATATAAAATCTTCACAGATCAAGCCAAGCTCAGGGCCAAGTCTCATTGCAATATAGGATTGTTGACTTACAAAAGCAATTTTGAATTTTAAAAAATCAGAAATGGGCACTATTATTTTATCCAGCACATACTTTGCACCAGGAACTGGTCACATTTAATGGCAACTAATGATTCATTATTACATCTCAGAAATAAAAACTGATGTGAGGAAACACATGGAGCAACATCAGAACCACCTAATTGCCTAATGACCTTGATAAAGGGACTACACGCTTAGTACAGACATCGGCAGATACATGTTTATGAAACTAAAGCATTGTTTGCACTCTCTCTAAATGAGAGGAAGATGATTTAATCCTGAGCATCATAATGTGACTGGACTCTCCACATATGCAATGAATTTTATAGCAAGTTTGTGGGAATTCTGTCTGGGCCTTCAGTAGAACCTGTTTACATTTTTCCCAGCCTAGAAGGATTCATCTGCCCATCTACAAGATGTAAAGAAGAGGAAAAGACAGCATTACGTTGCTGCTGGTTTAGGTGGAGTTTTCAGTGAGTTTCTTTTCTCATGAAAGCTTGCAAAGTAAGAGCCAGAGCCTCACTTACACAAAACCAGGTGTCACTTGCAGTCTAGTCAACAAGTCGTACAACTCGTAGAATTAGCTTCGTCACATGCTCACTGCTTCAGTGAATCCAGCCTGACCTTATGGAGGTTAGGACCTTGGTTTAGAAAATGCAAACTTACCAACATATCAATGAACACCACAAATTAGTGATCTGTAGTGCTTTATTACCCTGAACTACTTCAACTCACACTAAAAACCACATTAACACTTCCTTCAGTTGGGAGATACATAACCCGTTTATTTTGGCGCATCTCTCTCAGAACGGACCCACAACAGCCCCTCCTTCCTGCACCAGCTCTTCAGCATATTTTCAACTCTGAGTTTATCCACCAGCAGGCTGAAGGAGTCATCTAGTGGCCACAGACAATTCCTGCAGCTTCACCAGCTTCTGCAGTCCAGCTGCCAGGGCAAGACAAGGCTTTTGACCCGCTAAAGCAAACACAAGACTGACAAGAGTCCACTGCAGGTCCAGTATCTGAACCGTGACACAGTCCTTGCAGCCTCGTTCAGGATGTTCCCTGTTCATGTTCTTTAGCACACCCGAGACGTTAGTTTCCCACTTCCAGCCCACGTCAAGGCCAAAAGCAAGTTCTCTCCTTCTTAAACAGGCTTGGGAGTAGACATGGCTGTGTTGTTTCTAACCCTTATGCAGCTGCTTGCCTGCTCCTCTGCAGTGGTGGGCAACCCTTTTGTGAGTAATGCTGCTATGCCCGGGAAGCATGAGCTCGAGTGACATGGATTAAATTGCTCATCACCAGCGTGGAAAGCCAAGGGATCTTCCTTGGCCCATAACCCTCCTCTACCACAAACCCACTGTGGAGGTTTGGGCAAAGTACCTGGGTACTTAGGTAAGGTACTCAGTCATGGAAGAACCATCTACCTAATAACACACAAAAGAAAGAACCATAATATGTTAAACAAGTATTTGAAGTAAGAGTCAAAATAACACTTTGATAAACAGCATTAACATCTATAAAAATCTTACTAAGCTTCATAAATAACTGTAATGCGCTGTCAGTTCTCTGTTCAACCCCTCCAGCCAGGTAAGCTCCAGAAATTTAAGGCAGGATAATTTTATATGAAAACATCAAATATTCATTCTTCAGATGAATGGCCATTTCAACTATACAAGAAATTGAAAAATCAGTACTGCTTTTTCATATCAACACCTTACTTTTAAAACAAATTCAGATCCATTTTTTTTACTCTGTGTTAATTTGCATTACCTGTTGAGTGATTGAATTGCAGGCATCTGGACACACCTTAGGCAAGATTGTCCTGAGCTGCTTTTTGTTCCTGGAAATCACTTTAGCTGCCACATTCATGCCAGACTCTGGGAAAACATGTTGCTACTCTTTCTTCACAGAGTAGAGACTGCTACTTACGTTTTTTTTTTTTTAAATGTTTGCATTAGGTGAATCTAATACAGTGAGCATCAGGTGTTAAATCATCACACACACACAACTCCCACACCATTTTGTAACACACCCCTTACACCCCACCATGTGGTTTAACGTCTTACAACTTAATCCCAGCAGCAGCTTCCCCTCCCCACCGACACAGGTTCTCCAAGCCTTTCAAGGAAGCCAAGACTTCCTTAAATCCATACTTAACCTCCCCGTGATTCCGAGTTTCTACCTGCCTCAATCACCACCGTCACAAAGGTGTCATCTAGCTTTTTCCATCAGTCCTATGCACCATTTGGATAATGCAAGTGAAAAGTGCAAATTATCAATAAAACAGAGAAGATTCCTTCAAAATGGTGAGGCATGTGCAGCAGCTAAGTGATGCTTAATACTAGTATTCAGCTCAGTCACCCTCTGATCCCAGCAGGCAACACCTCCCCACCTTGCTTCACATGTCTAACAAATTAAGTGTTGGTCAGATCTGCCCTGTGTGGAGGACCTGCAGAAAGACTGACTCTAAATCACATTTATTTCTTCAAGATGGGGGATACCTTATCCTTTTAGATCAGTAAATCACCAAGAGCTGTTTCTTGCTACTTACTGCTCAGTGGTCCAGTCACAGAGGTGTCTGGAAGTGAGAAAACAGTTCTGCAGCACTCAGAGGTCTGTACAGGCATTGCCCAGATCTATTTCTGTAGCTCTTAAACACGCCTAATTTGTAATGTGAATAAAAATAATATCAGTATTTTGCAGCATTTACTGGCCAGAATTATATGAAAGATAAGGCCACTCTCAAGACTTTATTAGAAATTGACTTTATTTAAATCTTTATTTAGAAACAAATTTAACTCACTCTAATTTTATTTCTTTATCTATGTATTTTACAAATAAGACACTCTTCGGTAAGAGCAATCAGAGTGGGTTCACTACTGCCAAAAAATGTCACTGATGAAATGAGTAGCAGACAGTAGCAGAGGTCTACTTGTGTTCTTTTTTAGGCCAAGTCACACTGCCCTGCCTCATACCATGTTTTCAGTGAACTGCAGGAGTGAATGACAATTCGGAGTAGCCACCAAAGCTCATTTTGTTCTGTTATTACAGCAAAGATTCACATTCTTTTTCTGTTACATACATATACATACACATACATACGTGTTTCATTATGTAGGTATCTATACATACTTTTCTGCAGGTACATGCAAGATAAAAGTGAACACCACACAGTGGCCCTGTTTTGCAAAGTCACCATGCAGAAAAAAAAATTTGTGGCAGAATTAAAAACACAAGAAATTGCAAAACACCACAGCCACTCTTTAAACACCTCCCTCTGCGCACTAAAATTAAAATGGGAAGCTCCTTCTGAACCTTCTACTACTTCTTAATATGCAGATCAGCCAAATCATGGTACTTTGTACAAAGCATGTACCTTGTTAGTGCTGCGAACACCTGGGTTGGCATACTTCCTTTTGATAAATGGTTTATGATACTGACCTCAAATGACAGCCCAAAAAATAGCCATAAGACTTTTCTAGAGGTCTTACCATGGACCAACTGGGAACTTTGGTTAGCTGGGTAGCTAACTGCCCCCTTGCTCCCCACGAGGTTTGACAAAGGGAGCATATTATGCTCCTTAACCATCTTAGAGAAGGCAAAATGTTCAAAAATTAATTATTCTATGTATAAATCATGGAGGATGACCATCTTAAAGACATTACTGACTGAAGCCCAAGCATCTCCACAGCCTCTATTTGCATCTTCATTACTCAACAGAAATGTGCTAAAGAGTTATCAGTCAACTGAAGATGCCTTTCTCCAAAGACCCGCAGGACAAGCCGAAACACCTCTTAGAACTGTCAAGAGCAAAGGATTTATCTGCTTTTATGTACATTTGTCAACTCATACTACAGAAACTTTAGTCACAAGCAACACTGTAAACTGATGATAATATTTAGAATATATTCATGTCTTATGAAAGCTCATGCGGAAAGTACCTATTTTTCCTCTGCCTAACCACCACTTCAACACATCAATGTGGATTCCTCATCTCTCTAGAGGTCCACCAGAAAGTCAGTACCTGCAGCAAACATTTCTAGATGCAGATTTAGAATTCACAGAGCAGGGACTCTTGGCAGACATTCAGTGAAAGCCCAGCATCTAATTCAGCAAACTTCTACCACAGCCTTATTCCTACAATCATTTTGAATAAACCATGAGCATCACTACAGATGGGAATGCCTCAACTGTGCTGTTAGAATATATCACACATTTTTTTCAAATGGGGCCTGGGTAGCTGCCGGCCTTATTGGAGCCGTGAAGGGAGAAGGAAATACCTGAAATCTAGTAACTCTTTACTGCTCCTGACTAACAAGAACCTGCTTCTTGAGAGAGTTCCACCAAAATTCTGTTTACTGAGAGTTTGTCAATGCACAATAGGGCCATGCGGAACTTGCTTGCATCTTTACCCAAAAAACTTCCAGGTGTTTACACACCTGATTGCTACTTCCAAGTTACTCCATAAATTAATAAGCTTCCAGGAGCAGCATGAGTTACAAAAAGAAAGTAATTTAGTCAAGTAAGGGATGCTTATAGCTACATTACTATAATTTTAAGTTAAAAAAAAAACAACAGACCCATTCTTGTAGCTAACTGGGAACAGAAAAACTCAAATTATTTTCACTTCTCCTACATACAGTTTTACTTTTGAATTAGTTTGGTAAAAACATATTTTGTTTGAACATGTGCATAAAGATATTCCTTTAATTTCAAAGTATTTTAATCTCCTGATATCATAAAAAGCACTTTACCATGCAGTAGTGATCAAACAGACAAAAGGGAAGGGATACATTTTGAATAGCTTTCCCCTGCAGCAGATCCTGTTCATCTTCAGTTGAAATGCACAGGTTTTTCTGGCAGCACCTTCTGTGGCTGCTTTGGAAAACAGAAGAACCCTGTAAAGCATTACAAAACCCATGCCCTTCCATACTCAAGTTTCCTATCTGAAGAATCTCAGATGCCGCCAGGGTTTCAGCTCAGGCTAGCTGGCTGTCAGGGAAGACTGTCCCAAAGCCACACATGAGCCCAGCTCCCTGCACAGTCCCTCCTCTGCCGTGACCACACTTCCCAGAGAGGCTCTCCCAGCATCATCCCATGCAGATGCCCAAGGAGAATGCTGCTGAAATTTTACCACGTCCATGAGGAGGGTGCACACAGCGCTCTTAAAAGCTGCTGCAAGAGGGGAAGCACCTCTGTGTCCTCACCAGCAGAAGGTGTGTGCTTACAGAGCCCTGGTCATGGCCCAGCTGCATCTATTCTTGAGTGTTTATTAGGTCCCTTGTATTGTGCCTTAACTTGGCAATCAAAGAAAAAATTATTTTTGTGGTTTACTCTTAATAAGCAGTTTCTGCATTTACAGCAAAAAGAGAGAATCTTGTTTTTCCCTCCAAAAGAAACATACCATCAAACCAAGTTGCTAATGTTATGATTTATTTTCATGTTTGGGTTTTCAGGTAGTTGTTTCAATCCTTTCAGCTTTATAAAAGCTGTGCAAGCTTGAGAGCTACATTCAAGTAAGTTTTCTTTCTCATGCTGAAACTATCATTCCTCTTGGTACAAAGTTTTTATTAAATAGTATAATTTTGTAGCTTAAGGTACTCTAAAATATTACTCAAAAATCTGAAGACTCAATGTGCCGTATTTTTCTACAGTTTTCAGTTTACTTTCGCAGGGCAAGGGAAGAAGCAGAGATGATATTTTCAACTCTCAACTCTACCATCTGAGAAATTTCCAAGCAAAGTAAACACTGATCCTTTTACCCCACGTCAAAATCCACTAGGCATGATTTCTGTACTTGCATGAAGTCTCAGAGAAGGTAACAAGGCCCCAGACAAAATTCACAGGTCTACCTTAGCAAATCTCAGAACAAGAACTTTACCTTGGGATGTAACATTTGACTACTCTAGCCAAAACACAGCCCTGCCAGCACCTGACATGACAAAAAGTTGAAAACCACTAAGAAAAACTTCCTGAACTCCACAAATCACACACAAGCAGCTACAATCACCCTGCTATGTAGTAAACAAACAAAAAATATTAGAATATTGGCCAGAGAAACTTAGCTTCTCCTACATTGCCCTGTAAGAAGAGTATCTTCTCTTTTTCAGGTAGTCCCCCACTACTGAAAATCTGAGAGTAACTGATCACATGAACACTTTACAGCACCAACTCCAGACTTACAAACTGAACCAGCACCTTGAATCTGTAGTAAACTGACATTCTGCATTGAGATACAGCTATCTTGCTAAAATCACCTATCAACACACTCACTGAAGTCCCATGAAACTTTTAGGAACAGCCTGCCATGTAGCATGCTGTGCTGGGTCCTGTGAAAGCAAACTATGCAAGGAACAGGGATCTACTTCAGAAATGATCACAGGAGAAAGATGAACATCAACAGTTTAGACATGTTATCTTCAGCATCAGTAACTAATTGATGCTATCTGCTCTGGAACCTACCCAGACTACAAACCCATGGCTGAAAGATACATATAAGTCCCTAGTAGAAGAAATGGACATTAGTGCTTTATTTCTGGAGATACATCCTCTTGCCCTTTGCTTAGCCTGCTCTTAAGGCTGTAGCTTGACAAGCAGTAAGCACAGGCCAGCTCTAAAGTCAAAATGAGCTGTGTCCCCTGTCCTGCTTCTACTACCCACTCCTGGACCCTTTTTAGGGAGCAAGAGAGCTGTTCAGCTCTTAAGTCGGATTCACAACACATTAGCTGATCCACCCAGTAGTGGTCAGTTCTACCTTTAGTCAGAAAGAGTTAAGCTAATAAAAACCATTAATTTTAGCTATGATAGTTTCTCCAGTCCAGTTCATTATACAACAAAAACACTAGTGTGGCCCCATGAGGCAAGATGCAAGTGTCTGAGGCTTGGACATTTGTTTCTCACAATAACAGCGCTGCCATTTAAATATAGTGATTCACTTCTGTCAAATAAGTCTTATTCCACTTCTTTGTCAGGGAGCTGTAATTCAAATAATCTTCTATCTATGCTGAAGATGGGGTCAACATTGCACCTGTTGAAGGTGAAAGAAAGTACTCTGGGAGCCAAACCCTTCATTCTTCTCTTCATGCCTATAAATACAGAGCACTTATTAGTACTCCTGTGATCTCTCCAACAAGGAAGTATCCAGCTTCCAGAGAGAACTTCCCATCCTCCTTTGGACTCCAAAATAAATTAACAAATTTCTACAAGTTAAGGGAAAACCAAGTTGCCAAAATATGACAGAGAAGCAGCAAATGCTTTGACTCTAGTTGTCAGTGAAGCAGGAAAATCAGTTATATGCACAAAATGTAGAGCTACTGGTAAGAACCCTTTATTGATACAGGTTGGATTTTTTACAGCAGCCTCCTATCAATTATAACTGAAATGTTGAAAACAGGTACAAACTGAGAAAAACCAAAGTCCAGTAACTGTTGGGTTTGATGCTTAACGTTATGCCCAGGTACTCAGTGCTACAGAGTTTCTTTACTGGCAGAACGCAAGTGAAGAGGCAGTAACTTCTGTAAAAAAAGGTTGATACTTGGGCCCACATAGGAAATGTATTTGCATCTATGGCATACGCACATTTACCACATACTTCTTGTGAAGACATTAGCACGTAGAATTATCTTTAGATTCAATACACTGAAGCAAAAATGGGCTTGTGTTGTCTAACACACTGATAAAATGTGCACAGCACATAAAATGTCTCTACCCACTGTTTTATCCCTCGGAGTAATGACTTAACACAGGTTTAATTTCTTGAGCACAAGTCTATACCAAGAAGTAGACTTAGCAATGAATTTATAGATTGCATAAAGGCAAAACCATGCAGTGTAGTATACCCAGCACATGAAACCAAACACAAAAGATGCAAGGCCACACATGACTGGACATTTTATTATTGCTTCCTAGACAATGCTCCTCCACCAAGACTCAAGTGGGGGACACAGACTGGGCTATAAAAGTGGTTTGTTGTTTTTATTTTGGCCTTACAACTTTATCTACAAAGCTGTTCAATGGCAAGCACTAAGTATGAGTCAGTAATACAACACCCTTATGACTTCTACTTGCCCTGAAACTGAAAGAATCACAGAAGCATAAAATCACAGAATGGTTGGGGTTGGAAGGGACCTTGAAAATCATCTGGCTCCACCCCCCTGCACTGACACCTTCATTGAGACCATGTTCCTCAGAGTCCCATCCCACCTGCTCTCGAACACCTCCAGGGATGGGGGGTCTACAACATCTCAGGGCAAACTGTTCCAGTGCCTCACCACCCTTACAGTAAATAATTTCTTCCTAATATCTAAACCTACCCTCCTTCAGTTTAAGGCCATGTTCCCTTGTTCTATCACAACATGCCCTTGTGAAAAGTCCCTCTCCAGCCTTCTTGAAAGTTCCCTTAAAGTACAAGAAGGCTGCTGGAAGGAAGCAGGGCTAACTTCCACCAAGGAAAAATGAAAAGTCAGTCATAACCAAAAATATTACCAGAAATCAACCCATCATTTCTAATTTACATAATTTCCCTCATTTCCACCAAAATACATCAAACTTTAAAACACGTGTTTCTCCAGAACCATTTTCAGCAAAGCTACAGGAGAATTTCATGGTAAGAATTAAAGGAAGGATCTGCTTCTTTCATTTTATAGAAGAACCAATAAACTAAACTCGTCAGCACAGAAAACAGCTACTCAAATCACGCACTCTTGTCTGGATCAAGAGCACAAGCAGTTCTGGTCAGGCCACAGATGATCCTGCTCAAGATCTTTGATTAGTTACTACTGTCCCCTGTCACCTGGGGAGCAGGTCAGACCTGCAGCAGTGCCCTGTAGCTGTGGTGGCAGCACCCAGCACCAGGCTGGCCCACCACAGCAGTGTGTTTGAGTGGCTTCTCATGAGGAGTCCCCTGCAAAAGCACTCAGGGCATCATGGGCAGAGCAAACACAGCTGTCCCATTAATCTGACTGTTAACAAGCAGTAATAAAAAAGACAGTAAAAGCAGAATATCACAACACAAAGTATTTATGTAACCTGCCACCAGTTACGGATTAGCAATTTTAGAACGCCATTAGAAGGAACACAGAGAATGGTCCCCACCTGTTTAAAAAGGTGGAAATTGATTAATGAATCTGTTATATTTACATTCTTCGTTCCCTAAAGTAAAATAATTTAAAAAACTCAACGCAACAATGTAAGAAGATACCTTTCCATAGAAGTTGTCCATTTATTGCAACTGAGATGTAATTCCAAACACTGTTTTCTCTCAACCAATCTGGCTTAGTTTCTGAGGGATGCTTGGCACCATTAGAAAGAATATTTTTTCCTCTTTGCTCTTCGTATCTGTAGTTTTATTTCCATGCTATAATATCACATCACTCCCTCAAATACACTGCACTGTTCCACATCCACAGTTATTACTAAACCACTGTAAAGTCTCTTCTCTTGCATTACTCAATCCATCTAAAAGTTCTGAAACAACATGAGTGGGTTTTTAAGTTGTGTGGAGTGAACTTTACCTTTATTATCTGTTCTTTAGGGCTGTATTTGTGCCATATCTATTTACACTTTTCAATTAAATAAAACTCAGATATTTACAAACTACAAACTTTCATTGACTACAGATCTTCGCTACAGCAAAACACATCATTTCCTGAGCATACTCCATTACAGCATTAGTAGGAGCAAAACCATCTAATCAGAGATCATAACAACATAATTGCTCGCTTCTTGTTATTGAGCTGGCTAGGCTGTGACTCTTGTTCCTCCTCCAACCACCGCCTGGACCCAGGCGAGGTAAAAGCAGCACTCACCTCCTCTGCCTTCCCCGTCACAGAGCTGGCACACAAGTGTTTTCGGCGCAGCGCTCTGCCATGCTGCCTACCGCCCCGGCGCGCTGCCACACACCGCGAGCACCGCCACAGCGCTCCTCCAGCCCCGCGTCCGCCTGTCACAAACAGCCCGCAGCCACGCACAGAAACCAACTCCAGACCGATGGCAATAACTCTTTCAGGGGAGGAGTAACAGCGCTGTTCCGAGGGAAACGAAAAGCAGGAAGCTGATCTCAGCAGCGCGGGGAGCACGGACGGGGCGGAGCGGAGGCACGGAGCGAGGAAAAGTGGAGCAAAGACTCGCTCCTTATAGCTTGGCTTTGGCAGTGTGGCCGAGCAGCCCCGCATTACTGAAACAGCAGCGCCGGGGCTGACACGGGCGGCAGCACCCCCGGCCCGGGGGCACAGGCCCGCGGCAGCCCCGCGCAGCGGCAGCCCCGCAGGTACCGAC
>VZRL01002032.1:87834-118533 GCA_013397895.1 Origma solitaria
CACAGCCCCCGGCCCCGCCGCGGCCCTGCCTGCCTCCCTGCTCGCCCCGGGCCGCCGGGAGCGCTGCCGTGCGCGCCCGGCCCGCTGTCACGCGTGAGCCGCTTTGAAAGGGCACGTCCTGCAGAACGGACCCAACGCTCCTGCCCCTCAGCTGCGGGGAGCTGCTCCGGCGAGCTGAGAGCAACAGATGATGGCACCTTCCGAGAGGCTCAACTGCCGCGTCTAGCGTGTAACTAACTTCTGATGAAGTTTAAATAAAAAAGGGGGGGATTCTTTAGGAAAACAGCTTCAAGAACTGACAGGCTTTCCATGCTGAAATTCAAACCGACTCCAAGCAGGACTTAACCTCCGCAAGAGCATCTCCCACCGTGTAAGAACTTTCTCTGCCTCCGCAGGGCTCCCGTTCCCCGAGGAAAGCAGGCCAGGCAGGCTCGCTCCCTGCAGGAGCAGGCTCCCCCGGAAAGCTGCTCTGCTCCTGCAGGGAGGGAGGGACACGCTGCCATCCTGCCCTCTGCGAGAGCCCGGCCGCGTCTGCTGCTGGCCTGTCCTCCGCGTTCCGCAGCAGCAAGGCTGGTTTCTGCCATTGGGATAGCGTTACAAAACCCCACAGAAAACGGGGATCTGTAACATTCTAAATAAAGCCAAAAAATACAAGGGAGGGTGGGCTGACTACTGAGAGCCATCAGCCGGTGTTTGAAAGTACTAATTAAAATCCATAACAGGAAAAAGCATGCCAGTGGATCTTCTCACACTCGCACAGCCAGGATCTGATCTATACCTCTCAGCCAAAAGCAGACAAATCCCCATGCTTTCAGGGCTTTTCTGAGACCATGGAGGTAGCTTAGGAACTTTGCATGGCTTTTACACTTGTCTTGCTCCCTTTCAGGTCTGAATGCTTTGCCCCATTAGCTCTGCATGGCAAGATGCAGAGTGTTTGTACTGGTGGGTACAGAGCAGATACAGGGCCAAAATAAAACAGTAAATCAGTTTAAGCCAAGTTATTACACTTTCAAAAATCCCATCTGATGTCCTCTACATTATACTGAGAAAGGAAAACAGAGGAAAGGTGGCCAACTAATTTTATTTTTACCACCTCCTTCATACATTTTCTCTTGTCTGCTCAGTATAGAAACCTGTAGCATGTCTAACTCATATTTGGAAGATTCCATTCCAGATTATGGAACCCAGCAACTTCTAAGAAAGCATTTAATGGCTCCCTTGAAATTCACTGTGGCTTGCTCACTTTTTCACACTGTTTCAAAGTATGTCCTATACTCAGTCTGCAGACAAATCCAGACTGAGCTAGAGACATAATCACACCTCTCTCCTGGCTTCTCTCCAGAGCCTGTGGCCCTCATTTCCAAGAGTGGACAGACAGGAACCCATGCCTTTGTGTCAAGCCTTCCCAGTTCACAGGCTCCCTTTGGTGACTGCAGTTACACTGAATCCTCAGGCTGTAAGCTGAAGGTCACTGATGCAGACACACATCCCTACCTACAGCTCCTCTGATGGAGCAGTCAGCTCTGACCGAGCGGATGCAAAGCCTCGTTGCAGCAGGATCTTCAGGTGCTGCAGCAACATCACAGTAGGCACAAGGAGACTAAAGGCAGCCTAAAGCTCAGCATGCAGGCTAGGCCAGCCAGCGTATGAGCGGCAACACACCACATCCCATCCACCTTAATGCCATTTCTGCACTAGTGTCCCTGTCGTTTGGCAGGCTTAACCCTTTTCAATCATAAACTGAGACACTAGTTTCACTCCCAGGAGTACTTAGTGATTCCTTTTGGGGGAAACTATTATCACTGAAGAGATTTACAGCTGCTTCCTTACTAAGGAAAGATACAGCTTAAAGCCAGAACTATATCAAAACTGCAGATGTTACTTACACACTCAGCTGAACAGATTTAATGAATATTAAAATCAAGAAACCACAAAACCTGCATGGGATATTGTGCTGGGATGGTGTGTGGATCAACAGCAGACAAGGTAAAAATACAGGTAAGAGCTCTTAAGAGTAAACAACTTAAGAGAAACAGCGAAGATACTTCCAAGGCTTTTCTGATATCATTATTGTTATATAAATGCCTGGGCTTCTCTTCAAATTAAAACCAACACTTGCACAGCATCACTCATAGCTCTAGGAGTCCACAGCACCTGAGATAAATGAGCTCACAAGCCCACCACCAATTCCAGGGTTATTCTGTATTTTTCAGAGAAGCTGCTTCCTACCTGTAGCATAGAAGAGAGATTCTACAGCACTGTGCGCTGCTTTCCCCTGCTTCTCAATCTGATACTCAGCTTTGAAAGGGCACTTCTCAGTCCTCACCAATACCAGACAGGTATCTGTTGTTACAGTGTACAGTACAGTCTCCTTCCTTCCCTCTACTTCTTCCATTCAAGTACACAGCTACACCTGAGAGAGTATTTCACTAGATACAGAAGAGCAGTCTCTGGCACTCTTGACGTGACAGACAAGGACAATTTATTCCAGCAACCTCAAAAGCAACAGAAGCACCTTTTTAAAATTAAAAAAAAAGTACTTTTAGTAGTAAATAAATATCATTGACCATTGTTATGAGGTTAACTAACAAATCACTTAAGGTATATCTTTAACAACAAAGGCACATCTTCAGTCTATCTTGACTTGGTAACAAAATAAAATACTCTCTCACATCTTTTTAAATAACTTGCTGTTATTTATTTTGCAAACGACTAAAGTATTCTGAAAGACCCTCCTCTACCAGCCCACTTCAATCTTTTACTATTAAGACATTTCATCCTTAAGGTGACAGGTCACATGAAGAAGAAGTTGGAAAGACAGGCTGAAATATTGCATTGTTTTCAGCACAAAAAGTTCCATTTCTTTAACTCTGCCTTTCTATGCAAGAAACTTCCTTGAGCAACTAGAGTAGCATCTGCTAGTACTTCAAATAATTCCTCTCTGCTCCTTTGTCTCTCCCAAGTTTCCTTGACTGAGGTCAAGAAAAGAAAAGAACAAGTACATTTTAAAATCAGAGTTTAACATTTCAGTAGAATTTCATGGCCGGGACTGTGAAAATCATGTTATGCCACCATTCTTCTCCAAGCAAAACAGTTTGTGCTTAACAGTACCAAACAGCTAGACTTCTGTCATTATCTTTGCTGACTAGTGTTATTACCCTGTCCAGAGGTCTCCAACTGCAGTACAGATACAGCAGTACATGAGCAGTTTTTAACACTGCCGTCATTCCTTCCTACAGGTCTGCAAAAGGAACTAAGAAGATTAGTCCATTGGTAGGCTTACATTCATTTTTCAGGCATCCGTATCATCAACAGGATACTTTTTAAATGTTTTTAAAGTAATTTTTAAAAATAAGATGAAAACCCACTATTTTAAATTGTGTCAGCTTTTTTTCTTGAAGGGAGATACAAATTTTTTTAAAGTCTGAACATGGTCAAAAGGGATCATCCTTTAGCTACTAGCTAAAAAACTACCTCAGAAGGCATAAGGAAGGAAGTAGCAAGCACCTACAAGTGTGGGTAAAGCACTCTTGTGCTTTAAACTCATTCATACATACTTAGAAGTCCAGGCACTTTCGGTAAAGCAGTTACTGTTTTAAAACTAACTTGAAGTTTTGTATTTCTTAAGCTACAGCTGTCAAATTTCTATGTGACAATTTCTTACCTCTCATTCCCTACATTAACAGCAGGTGGAGATTAGGCACCAAACTGTCTCTTATTTGTTTGAAACAAGCGAAGCCAGAGGTAGTTTGATCACGCATTTACTCTCTCCATCACTATGTCTATCTTGTCCTGAACTGAGGTGACAGGATGACTTCTCCTGGCTGGTTGCTCTCATAATACTTTATAAGTATTAAAATTACTTAGTAAGTGACCAAGATGGAGAAGATCTGCTCAAAGAAGACAGAAAGGGGAAAAGTAACACTGATTAATCTTGCATGGCTGAAGGCTTTCTCCTGCTAAATAGCAAAGAAATACAGCAGCAAACAATGAAATTGATGAAACAAACAAGCATCTTGAAAGTACGCCTAAAACACTCCAAAACTTAACTTGGAAGTGACTATCAGTGAAGACATCCAAACAATCCTCTAATCAAATCTGCAGTCTCAGTCTACTATTGTAGCCTTCCCTCCTGTAAAATTCACACCAGAACTGTGCTCACCGATACAAAGAGAGTATTGCAGCAATACTAACAAAGTAGCTCCACGGTTTATTCCAATTCCATGAAGAAATACAATTTTAATTACTAAATCTAAACAAAGTCACCATTCATCTCAAAATGGATGCAATCTCCCAATCCAATGCTTATATAACACTGCAATACCACACAGTTAATATAACACTAAATAGATGTATTAATTCATACAACATTCCAGAAAACAACTATCTGTATATTCAGAAATAGCAGAATCTCCATTTTTATGATTCCTGGATTTCAGCACTTCTTAGAAGTTGTATCAAATATTTCCATATATACACACATACACACCAGTGCTCTCTGAGCCATGCAGTACATTAACAGCACATTTCCATCACAGAAAGCCACTGCCCTGTTACCTGCTGCATACCCACACACCATAAGCATCAGAAAAACTTCAGGTACAAACACCATACCTCAATAACGCACGAAATACCCAAGCCAAAAATCCTACCAACAAGCAGCATGCCATCCCTTCTTATCCCTCCCCCACACTTACCCTGCAAAGTTAAATCCCTGTTCTTCTCTGCTATAGGTAGAAGGTACTCAGATACTAAATACAATGTGGCAGAATAAAATCCTATCACTGTTGCCCCCTTTTAAAAATTAGTGGAACAAACTACTGGCAAATTTACGGGTGCAAAAGTTTACTTCTCACAATGTAAAATCACGTATTAGTTGTAACAAAAGAAACCCCAACCCATTTCCAGTATCAAAGTTTCTTAAAATTAGGAGGGTTTTGTCTGGTTTTTTCTTTAACAATAATGACAGTTGTTCTCCATTAGGTTAAACTGCAATCCAAACTTTTAAAAATAAGTAGTATCCATAAGTAGTTCCATTAGTATAATTTTCTCTATTTTCTAGTTCTATCAGAAACAATTTATTAGGACATATACTTCCGATTTCCAGAACAACCCAGTTCTCTTCCTAGATGTACTGCTGCAACATTTTGTAAACATATTCTTAAAAGACATACAAAGACTCAGAGCAGTTGAAAAGAAAGCTATTTCACTCTGCTAATTTGCATCAAGTTTTATGGTTCCTATCCTCCCTCCTAAATGGAAAACTAATTGTGATAAAACATTAAGCCCAATTAGAAACAGCCACTACACACAACTATTTATTTGAATGATTTCCTTTAGAGTATGTGTAATTGTTTTTACAGAATCCTCTAGTGTTTGGGCCAAATATTGTCATCTTTTCTGCAGGGAAAAAACTCCACACTCCCTCCAGTTTCACATCTCATTCACTAAACACTTCATTGAATTCAATCCTTAATACATATAAAAATAAATCCTTCAAATTTAACTTTTAATGAAATGCTGAGAAACCATTATAGCAGCTTGAGTTCTACATTCAGGATATATCTTTGTATTTGTAATCTTCTTCAGGTTTCAGTATTAGCTTGCACATTAGAAAGCCCAAGTTGGGCACTTATCTGTATATTAAGATAGTGATCAAGTGCCACGCAAGACTTGAGCACCAAAACTAGAGCTCAGATTTTTGGAGCTTGAACCCACTGGTATTACTTTTGCCGAAATTCTGAAGTTTAGCTTTGTTTGGATGTAATTTGTGACGTTTAGATTTCCTTTTAGATTTAAGGTCCAAAATCTGACAGACTTCTGTAGGCACTGGAAGAAGCTGGTGAACAAAGCGGGCAAGATTCAGAAAACAGGGAAGTGACTTAAAGAAATATATTTTGTCTGCATCTGTGGACAGCTGGCGGCTGTGCCAGCCACGGCAGGAGATGAGATCAGTCTCTGTGGCAGCACCGAGTGAGAGAGGGAGCGAGCGTGGAGGAGAGGTCAGGTCCCTGCAGGTGGGTTGCCATCCCGTTCCTGGCATATTCAGGTTATATCTTCCTCCCTAAACATGCTTTCTGGAAAAGCAAGCAGGGCAGCAAAAGCAGCAGGGAAATAATTTTCATTCAGTTTTACTTAAGAGCAAACCCTGCCTGACCTTTAGCTGTCCTTACACTGCTCTCCCACCTCCCCTGCCCTCTAGCAGAGGGGGCCCAGGCACCCGCCCTGCCCCAGGGTGCCCGCAGGGCTGTGGCAGCTCACATCGTGGTTTTGGCAACAGCCGGCCTGGCACAGCCAGCCCTGGCAAGCAGAGCTGCAGGAGGATGGCTGGCCCCAGCCAAGGCCACCGCAGCTGTGAGTGAGGACAGAGGACTCCTCCCTGGAAGCATAAGGAAGGGGGGGTTATGCCAGTATGAAAGCACTGTATAAATATAGTAGCCAGCATGAAAATCCAGAAAATAAAGGGAAATTTTCAACTATCCCTATGGATTTGTGAGATGTCACCCAATCCTGAGTTGTTAATTTTTTTTACCAACAACTAATTCCTCTGAATAGCTGCAAACAAACTGAACTCAAGGTGCTTCTGCAAAAGCAGAATTTGCAACTTGCAAACTCACTTAAAAAAAGAAAGTGTCATTTCATCTCCAGTAGTAAGTGCTTCTTACTGTTTCATACACAAGAGCAAAATATCTGCTGTAACATCACCTGTGATGATGTCCACTCTTAGCTAAAGACCAGACACCAAGGCCACACATGGGAATCAGTGACTATTACATGGTCTCCTGTAAAAGTTTCTCTACATTTTGTCTGCATACTATCTAAAAAACGAAATTGTATTTTTTTCGCATTCAATTAAAAAAAAAAAGGTGCTATTTTATCCTCTGGTCTGTGGTTTTCTCCACAGCATTTGTGTGGGACTCAGAGGCTAAAAGAAGTTTTTATTATGCAACACTTTTTTACTGTAAGAGAACACAAAACAGATTACCAAAAGTAAAAATTCACATTTTACTTCAAAAATGCAACTTCCTCTGCAGCCCTCCCCAAAATCCCTAAAACCCAAAACCAAGTTTCTTTTTACATTCTAGGTTCACTCACCAGAAGTCAATGCAGTATGCAAGTACTGATTTACGCACAAAGAAATACAGCAGACCTCTTCATCAAGCAAAAGCATAAAGGTTCCTTGCATTCAAGTCTAAAATACATCTGTTGGACACCATAGAAGAGGGTGGGTCTCTTCCTGCCACTGCAGCATGAATGCAAGGAACACAGATTCCAATCTACATGTTAGATAGCTGCCTGTATAAATACAACACAGTAAATAGCATTCATATATACGAGCAGCTTTTTGGTTTGGTTTTTTTCTTGTTTCTAACTGACAGGAAGAAAAGGTTTAAGATAGGCTACTCTTTACCAAAGGATGAAGTATGGATCCCAGCCATGTCCTTGCTCTGTATGCAGAAGAGCCACAAACACTATTCTTGTCAGGGTACAACACTGGCTTTCCAGTAATACAAACTCTCCTACTCCTGCACTTGTCCTACACTCCTTAAGTTTACACAAAAACCTCATGCTGTGAAATGCAGTGGCTGCAGAGCTGACCCACTGCTACTTTTCTACCAATGCATTTTGAACTGCAACAGAAAGGTACAATGGCCCATAGGAGACCATAAAGCTCCCAGATTCTGCTGTTAAACTCTAGAGAAGTCATCAGTTGCATCCCTGCATCTCTCAACTAGCTGACCACCACTGCTGCTCTCTGGGACCCTGTCTGGTACAGCCCAGGAAAAGGACAGAGATCAAACGCTACTGTTAGCTTTGGTGCTGAAAAGACCTGAGAAAGGGCAAGTGCACTCCCCTCTAGGAGCAAGAGATGGCTGTAACAAGTGATCTGGTGTGCAACATCTTCTCCAATATTTGCATTTATATCAAAGTGATTCCAGTATTACAATTTCATCTTCTGCTTGGGTGAACTTAACAGCATCACTTTTAAACCAATGCAGTATATAAACCACAGACACATTCACTCTCCATCAACAGACACCTATGTAAATCTTCAGCACACTAATTGTTCTAATAGGTTTTTTTATGTTACTTCTTTTACCGGAGAGCGGAGGGAGGGCTGGGGAGAATGTTAAATACAGCCTTGATACTAAATGGGCTGGCAAACATTAGATACTTTAGATAAACACAGGTAACTTGGCCTCAGTGCTGATTTACTTCTGTATTTCACATACATTCCCAAGGACTCTAGCTTTCAATGACAACTTCTTTAAGGAAGGGCAGAAAACAGGGCAAAAATTCTACCCTGAGTACCAAAGGCAGTAAGCTCATCCTCCCCTGCTTCCCCCACTCCAATAAAACCCAGGAACAAGCCCTCTAATAAGCAGATCTTATCCCCAACTAGTTTTCACTTTCAACAACAACAAAACTTATTATTAAAATAAATACCCAGTTAATTGAATAATCATTTCCCAAGAGAAAGTACTGTTTTCAACATCCACTGCTCTAAAAGAAATCCATAAACAGCATTTGCAACCTCCTAGCTCAGGGAGAGTTGTTACTGCAGCCTAACCAGATCTTGCCTCTTGAAGGAATGTCCAGGACATGTCCTTGTCTCATCAGCACCAACTGTCATTGTCTGGCCCCAGAGACTTGATAGTTTCGGTAGCTCCTAGACACAGCAACCTGATTTAAACCAACAAACCAAGTACCAGGAACTGTAAATGCAGCAGCCCAGCCTCACTCGGCATGATCTAACCTCCCCTCACTCAATGCAAGTTAAACTAGCACACAGAGAGGTCCACGCTATCACTGCCATGCCTATTCTGATACTTGTTCTGCCTTACTGAAAGCACACTTGGGTAACTAAGACATACTCTTTAGATTTCAGATGATGCCAGGTTTTATCAATATGTATTTTTAAATGCTACACTTAGCAAGATGTTTCCAAAAAGCTGATAATAAAGAATCTTTCCACCTTTTCTTTGAAAGACCCCACCTGATGCACAGCCAACTCTCTAGACCTCAAAATTCCTCAAATCAGACTTGGGAGGGATGCAGAGAACTCTTAGCTTTGTTACTAAACAGGCAGTATATATTTGCCCATTTGTCAGGCCAGACTCTTTATTGAGTTGGGCATTTACCAGAGGACAGTGATACCCTGCATTCCCAAACTGGTCATGGAGAAGAGAAAGCACTCAGCACCTCAGCAGGGAATCTGGTGGATGGGACAACTTCAATTGTCCCTGAATTAACCAAAATCAGAAACAGTTGAGACATTTAAGACAGGGTTTGGCAGATAGGGAGGGAAGACCCTGGCTTCCTGGAAGAAGGTTTTCTCCTGTGTGGAGAGACCCATGGTCTGTGCAGTCCTCTTTACCTCCCACCTCTGTTTCCTCCACTAATACTGTGATTAATTTGGAGTTATACAGCAATTGCCATCAGTTGCCAAACTATTCAATAATCTTTACTAAACCTCCCAGCTCACTGTAACAATTTTAAATACACCACAAGAGAGGTATCTCTCATGATCATTTATTTGCCACTGCTGAGAAACACCACCCCCCAGCATCCACAGTACCCTGCAAAGCTACTCCTCTGCCTAACAGGACATATGTCACTGTACATTCCAGAGCTCCTTTTCATATTGACTGTGTGGTCATATTAAAATGAGTTTCTTGTACTACTCTTTCTAACACTGGTATTATCATGATCACTGACTTTTTGGGCATAAAGAAATGTAAGAATCAAACTTTACCCCGACATAGTGCTCTGAACAAGCAGCAGTAGCAAACCCTCTGCCAGCCACATTAAGGGCCATGTTTGCAGCATACTAGGACTACACTTAAAGAACGCTGTTGAACACAGACACCACAGTAACAGTGATCTCCCATCTTAAAGTCTGAAACTGATTTTTGTCATCGTATTTACATACAAGTACACGGGTTTTTTTCAAGTATTTCACATCAACAGAAGTGACCCACTGCTTGTCAGTCGCAATGGAACCAAGGTATCTTGTGTGACTGAAAATTTCAAACAGAAGTAATTACAGATATAGCCAGGCTTGTTTCAATAAGCAATAATTGCTTTATAATCCACACCTGAGAGTCCTGATCCTGCTGGTACATAACTCTGCAAATCATGCACCTTTTCAACTGCATTGAACAGATTTCAGTTGTATGCTCATCAAATGCTGAATCCTTGGTAATTACTTACTTTCTAATCACTATTTTAGGATGTTTATGTAAGAACTAGAATTTCTTTCAAATTAGAGGCAAATGAAAGGTGTAACCATTGGAAATCACAAAATTTTCACTTTGACATTGTAAATAGCATCTCAGTGCAGCCACTAAAATTACTCAGGTCAGCTCTAAACCCAAAGATTTTTCTAAATATCAAGCATTCCTACAAAGAGGGGTATAAAAAGAAATGCTTCTGAAGCTTGCCATATTTTGGCAAGACAGTGGTTTATGATACTTTGTGGCAGCTGCTGAGAACGCTCATCTCTATCTTGTCCCATCTCCCCCATCACTAGAGGTATGGGTATTTTACTGGACAACACACACTAGTGCAACAGGTCTGTTAGCCAAGAACATTTAAAATCAATTGTGTAGTAAGTTCCTTCCATCAACACTATTTCATATACAGGCATGTAAGGATTTTTACTTCATTCACCTCATACGGCCATTACAGATATCCCAGTAACACAGGCTTAAAATCCTTTTCTACATCATAATGACAAGCAATTGACAGCAAGTGGCATGGAAGAAACTTAAATTTCTTATGAGAGTTGAATTATTTTTATTCTTAGTATCTGCCTACCGATTAAGAAAGCTATCTAATCTCAGTTTCACCTCAGTCCTACTGAATTGCGTTGTCTGTCCACATAAACAGTACTGTTCACACTCCCAAAGATACCTGGTTAATATACATTATTTGTACTCTCATTCAGAGAAATAAAAATGGACATTTGGTGATTTAAAATAAAATCTCTTAACGCAAATCAAGAGATCCACAACTCTCAAACCAACACTTTGTGGTCCACCGAATCAGAGATAATCACTTTATCTTATTAATGTTTCTTTCAGTGTTACTTCTGCCAACTAAAACCCTCAAGTGCATGGATTTCTAAGGCAGGCCAGAGAGATTTTTTTAAAAATGAGACTTGGAACTCAAAGTGCAAGGTTAAGCAAGCATGGGGATATAACCACAGGTCTCAAATCATGCCTTTAAGAAGACATACTTGATTAACCCCCTTGCTCTTTAGCAGTGCTTTACATCGTGATCACAGAATGTTTCAGGAAAGTGCTGACCATCAGCAGGTAAGTGGAAACAAAAGCACAACAAGAACTCCAGCAGCCTAAATAAAGATTGGGGCACTGGGAAGAGAAAGAAATAAATTTGAGCCTTATGTTCTATATACTAGCCAACAGTGTCTCACTAGTTAGGATAAGCTATTTCAATTATTGCCAGTAATCCCCCAACTCTGACATTTTTAACGACATTTTAATTCTTCAGTTTCCAAAGTAAAATATCTCTGCAGCCACACTGAAGCAGCAAAGAATTCCTTTACTTCTGCAGTTCCTCAGCCCTGTGTGCCGCCTCATGGTCAGCATTCCCACAGTGTCAAGGTGAATTTGCAAGTTAGAGATGCTCACTGCCAAGCTGTTAAAACTGTGAACCTCATACATGACCAAGTTCCTGCATTGATTCATCCCTGTTCTCCAGTCACAGTGACAATGCACATGATAAGCAAATTACCACCACCTATTAAAAATGAAGGTCGTGTTCTGTTGACAAAGTAAGAATGCTTGAATCTTCTGTCTGGAAGTAAGATTCTTGATGACAGAATCTTGTTCATTTGCCAAAATTATTCAGAAGTCTAAGAAAAGCAAAGGTGGGGTTTTGAAATTTTGGCCTAACTGGCTCATGATCTGAATGCATACCTCTAGCAAAATCAGTTTATAAGCTTTGTTTTCCTTCAGATTATGGTTCTAGTATAGAACAGTTAGCTCCTGCCACCTTGTGGGACTCCATGGGTTTCCCTGAAAGCTTGTAGCATCACTAAGCTAGTGAGTTAAAACAAATAAACATTCAGGAGCTACTTTTCTTGTGATTCACCCTGGTGAATGTCAAAATAAGAGAGAAATATTCATGGAGAGAGTATGCCATTTTGAATATTTTCTAGTTCATTATCCCTAGCATTGTTTATATAGTGGAACTGCCAGATTTAGTAATCTTATGGAGGGCGTTTTAAATATTTAAATATCTGTCAAGAATCCTAAGTTTTGGAAACTGATGCATCCAAGTTTAAAATAACATTATGATCAAATGCTTGTAACCACTAGTATATTTCAGATATTTGAAATAGATTCCACACAGAAATAATATAAACTTAGACTGAAAATCCTTGCATTTGGGTGCAATTTTGAAACCAAATAATAACCTTCGTCTCAAAGAATTATGCATATGCTTAACTTTTAATATGGTGATGTCTAGTTCTCCCAAAAGATCTGATTCCATGCATTTACTGTTAAACTGCAATTTGACTTTCTATTTTATGTTTTTCCTCTCTTCATCCATCTCCACCTCTATCATACACGGCCAACTTAATGAATGAGTCAAGTTCTCCAAAGAACAGTAAAACAATTGGAATAGAAAAACTTTTTCGCCATAGTAACAAGAAGGTGAAGATGCATGGATCCTGATCCTGGTGTCTGACATGTTGTCTACCTGCCCCTCTGACAGGTAACTTGTCACACCTGCCTCGTGGAGATGCAAAAGACAACAGCAGCTGCAATCACTGGGAAGGCATGAGGTTCTCTTTTTGTTTAAGCCAAACCTCTGCTGCTGCAAATATCAAAACTGAAATAGCACAGAGGATTGCAGATGATGTGACTCCATGAACCTGACCAACAGCCTCAATGAACCTGCTCCTGTCGATTCTTGAGTTGAGTGATTTATTACAAATGCAGAGAAATGAAAGAACAGCTAGGGAGCACTTCTTCCCCCTGCATCATCGCACAACTGCTTCAGTGAACTTGGGAGATCTATCGTGCTGTGCACTTGATGCCAGCTGTACCAAACTTAACTCCTTGGAACTTCTTTCTGCTAGAGAAAAAACTAGCTCAGTCAACAGACTCAAAACACAAATGTTCTTCCTGATATCAAAAGCAAATCATCTCTACTAAAGGTCTGAGTAGCTCATAAATAGACCCAAGAACAATAATTATAGATCCACAGCCAAAGGAAATACAGCAGGAATGCCTATTTTAATCCATAAACAGAATGAATTTTTGCTCAAGACTGAAACAATAACAAAATGTCAGCGTATGAATCAATTGGTACAGCACACCTGAGGGACATGACTTGTATGTTCTTAAATTAAAAGTTACAGGATCTCACAAGCTTCCCTGGAAACTTCAGAAGTGATTTTGTCTCTGATAGTCGTCATATTCCCCCCCCCACGACTCCTTATTGCTTCATAAGGTCCTAGTAGCCACACAATTAACTTACAAGGCAAAGCTCATAGGTGTCCACAACAATCTCTCACCACACCTCAGCTCCTACACTGAGGATCTCCCGAGACTGAGGTATGTCCTGACTGTCTGGAAGGCACCAAAATGCTCCTCACAGTTGTCCTTACCCATCTCAATCTCCAGTACAGAAAATCCAGTCAGACAAACTGGTAGGGAGCTCTAGAAAAGTCATCAGTCTGGATGATGACAGAATCACAATTGCAGGGCATATGCTACCTAACCCCAACACAGCCAGCACGTTGCAAGGACAGGACAGGCATTCAACCTGTCTCTACCTCAATCTGGATGTTAGGAATACAGACACCTCCTTACTCAGAGCTTATTTGCTTCAGATTTTTCCCTGCTCTGGAGCACCCTGATGTTATGTCAGTCTCACTGTAACTGCAGATACGTATCTAAGAGCCACCTTCAGTCCTTGGCTACAGAGAAAAAGAAATAGCATGCTCTAGCAACAGAATGGATCAGATCCAATATCCACTGCAGGTCTCAATAACACCATAAAGCACGGGAAGTTAACACGAGGACCTTACAAGAAATTCCACTTTGATGCAAGTGAATCATATCCTGCCATATCCTTTCATTTTCATTTTATTTCTCTAATAGTCCTATATTCTGCAGTGTTACGAATGCAGCAGGCAGATCCCTGAGCTAACTTTCTGCATGTCTACATGTCAGTCTAACTGCAGTACCAGGGAGCTGAGCTAGTATATTATTCTTCAGGATGCTTTGAAACCAGTGGAAACATAAACACACTTCTCGTACCCTGACTAGAATGTCCTCTCCTTGGTAAGTGCAACTCAGCAGGGCCTGACAATACAGGACTCCCAAGCAGCAGCAGACTGAAAAGAACCTGGTGATTTTTCACTTCTTCCTGAAAGTATTGCACACCAGCAACAAAAACTGACCAACATTAACTGTGCTTAAAGTTGTGAGTTCTCCAAGGAGACAGAAGCATCTGGTCCAGGTCAAGGAAGTGTCACGACATGGCTTGAGCCTGGTTACCATCTGAAACACTACTCCCTAGCTGTCAGCGTAAGATTTGTTTTAACTTTTCTCAGAATATTTATTTTTCTACAAAAACATTATTTGACTTTTACAAACTTTTCTTGAGGGAACTTTTCAAGAAGTTACATAAATTAGTTACTTTATTCATGTACTAACTGGAGAAAGAAGTATTTAAAAACAAATAAAAACCCACAAAACAAACCAAACATTACTGCGCCACTTACTCCTGTTTTTTATTTCATCTATATCCTTATTGATCTACTTTTTCTGTCAACCATTTAGCCTCACATTTTAAGGACAAAAGAAGAAAGTTCTCAATGTAATTGTCTAATTTCTTGAGAAACACCTCTAAAAGTGTCCCAGGTTACAGAATTTACAAACTTCTGTACATAGCCTGCCTTATCCAATTTCCAAGAGGAATCTCACGGCTTCACAAACCAGAATACACGATCAGATCCATCTTCACCATTGTTTCACTGATGCCAAGCCACAAGAGCTTACCCAGAACTGTGCACGTGCCCAAGGATCTGTGCCAAAACGTCTCTGAGCAGGATCAGGCCCCTGTAAGATTAGCTGCATGTACAGCTTCAATCCTGCAACTGCAATAGCTTAAGGAGACTGCTATGACAGAGGCACTGCAGGACTGGGCGCTAAAATAATCAAGTATATAAAGATCTTTGTGCTCTCCACAACTGAAGCACAATTCTTAAAAATGAACAGAACAAAAAACTTTTGTATTTGTGAAATAAAAATCAATTATTTGGACGACAAGCAGGACCAGTATTCTTCAGGCCAAGCTCCTTAAATCTATAGGCTGTTTTCTCATTTTTTGTTTCATGGGGTTTTTTTTAGGATTTGTTTTTCAGTTGTTTTGTTTCTTTTTCTTGCAGATAGAATTACTAGAATAAAAATACATTTCTCATCTCCCTCAGATGAAACCCTGCAAGGCCCCTGTCCTAAGGATAAGCCCAACAGAGGAAAAACTCAGTCCAAAAGATGCAAGTCTGTTCACATTATAAAAAGGTCAGCAGTCAAAAAACCTGATGGTGCTGGCTGGAACTGTAGAGCAAGGATGGGAGATAACTCTCTTGGGATCTACAGAGTCACAGCATAGCATACAGGTAGCTGAATTTGAAATCAGAATGTGAACCAGATATTAAGAGTTTTCTGTAAATCAGATTCTGGTAGGCTCAAGACTGTGTACCAACTGAGAAAACAGAAGTTATTTAAAACCCTAGGTGCACACAAGTCCACAGTTCTGAACTGTACTTGCCTAAGAAACGAAATCACAAGATCCATGGATTCTCAGTCTAATCAGCTTTGAAAGACAGTCACTAGGCTCCCTTGTTACTAACCTAATACAAAACTGTAAGTTCAAACTTGGGACCTGAATTACAAAGCACCCCACAAAACCCCATATTGCCACAATGCTGACTTCCTTCCAGGCCACTCGTGGCAATCATTAGAGCAAGAAGCTCTGGCTGAAGAGCTGAACTGAACACACTGAAATACAAAGGCAGAGACAAAGTCTGCCTTACAAAATCCTTCTGAGCAATAAGACATTTTAGCTCATTCTTACAACCAGCATAAATGTGTTTCTATGACCTTCACACATTTTGTACAACGAACAAAACATGCCTGTGCATCCTTGCAAAAGCCACTTTCAGAAAATCAGCAAGCACAGAGGACAATATTCACACAGCACTGCTTTAAGAAGAAACCTTGGCTTGGAAGAACAAAAGACCAGGCCCAAAGGCTCTGACCCACAAGTTTATTGTCCTCTCAGGCAGCACAAGCTCTTAGATGTAGAGGACGAATCCTGAATTTAACTTAAATGCTAACAGGTTTCTCAAGTGTGTAAGTTCACAATTACTTAACCAATAAGCTTGAAATCGACAGGTAACAGTTCACCATCATTTTTTTCACCTACCAATATGGGAAAGTAATGCGTATAGGGCAGATATTTTAGTAACAAAGAGGTAGTTGGTGTAGTAAGTTCAACAGTCATGTAGGAACTTGCAGGAAGTCTAGGAATTCTGTACTTGATTCTGCCACCAATCATCTGGTCTTACCTGAACATCCCTGAGTCTACTCTGCAATCTGCAAAACAGGGGTGGATAGCACTGGTTCTGAAATGTTTGTAAAATGTAGTTAGTTGATGCCTGCAAAAGTACACAACAGAAGAGCAATGTTATTACACACGAAAAAAATGCTGTTTAACAAAATATGTAATATATAAATGATGACACCACCTGTGTTCTGAAGTACACACTCTTAAAAGACTTTGCTTATATACCTGTTCAGAAAATGAATAGTTTTGATTCTCTGGTAGGATGAACCTGGAGTTCATCTCTCTGGAGAAAGAAGCAGGTATCTTTTTCTAGATCTTCACAATCAAATAAAACTCATTCTCAGTACAGAATTTTCCCCAAGTATTATAACACAACCACAATTAATGCAACTGCCATTTTACCATACAAGGCCAACAACAAAAAAAACCAACCAACAAATAATGTTGACAACTCCTCTCATCTTTCTGCCCTGCTACTCACTACCAAGTTTTTCTTTCAGAGACTGCACAACACTTTACACAGGAAGAAGCCATCACCACCCTGAGTTTGTAAATGGAGAATCTGCTTTATTTGGTCTCCACAGCTGAAAGGGCTATAGTGGCATACTCGACCTTTATTCTAAGGTTGCTGCATACTTTCAACCATGTTTGTAAAACTGGGAAATTCATACCAATCACCAGTGTAATTATACTGGTAAAGTACACATGATCCTTCAAGAAACCTCAATGAGATCCACGAAGATTTTCTTACAAGTCAGAATTTATTCCCACTGAAGTCTGTAACAAAGTTCTCACTGAACTCAGCATTACACCTAATGGGGTGCAGCTCCTGGGCAACAGCACAGCTCTTTTTTGGATAGGAGATGGGGGAAATTACACATATGGTAAGCTGCCCCCGTCACTTGTGGTGTGTGGGAGAAGAACTACTTGGGGAAGTGACAGAATCTGTTTTGCAGACAGTACATAATATGTATGATACTTTGCAAAGGACATTCCTCTGCAGTTTACCTTACACAAACTTGGAGTGCTCAGGCTAAGACAGTGCACCTGCTTTTCCACTCCCTCTGTGCTTGGCTAGGGCCACCACAAAAGCAGACTGCTTGGCAGAGACACTACTTCAGTTCAGCACTAGCAAAAATGCTTCTGGTTCCTCAGTTTAAAATTGTTCCAAAAAAAAGCCTGGCCCATCATCTAAATATGGACTGATTATTTCACTAAGTTGATCCATCTGACTAACTCTCCAAAGAAAGGGAAAAAAGTGAATTTTAATTGCCGTGATGGGCACCACCACCACCACCTCTTCCTCTGCTCCCCAATAAAAAAAGGATTGAGGGCCTCTCATTCTTCCGATCAAGTGCTAGTGCTGTAGTTCCAGCAAAGTTTTAAACACACACTGTTCCTAGCTGGTTTAGCCACAATCCCCCAGACTAACACAGCCAAATTCTGTTCAGCAGCCTCAGTGGAATTGCACAAGCTCACATCAACTGATTACAGACAAAAGTGAATTTTATATCCAGATTTTTTAGCCTGACCAGTAGCCCATTTCAGTGTAACCTAGCAGGAAAACACTGCTAAACACACAGGAAGTAACAGGTTTCTCTGAGACATTTCAGACAGAACACTGTCAAAGATACTGATTCTCCTGATAAAATCTTGGCTCAATACTTTTTTTCTGAAAGGAAAGAAAGCCTCAACGTTTCACATGTCTAAGGGGGAGTGTGGGGGGGAAGAAGCAAGTTAGGACAAGAATAATTCAATCCCATGGAAATGCAATAATTATAAAATGAGCCACACTGTAGAATCACAGAATGATTTGGGTTGGAAGGGACCTTAAAGATCACCTAGTTTGAACTCCCCAGGCATGGGCAGGGACACCTTCAACTAGCCCAGGGTGCTCAAGTTCCACCCAGCCTGGCCTTGAACACCTCCAGGGATGGGGCAGCCACAGCTTCTCTGGGCAACCTGCACAGTTGTCCCATCACAGTGAAGAATTTCTTCCTAATATCTGATCAAAATCTACTCTCAGTTCAAAGCCATTCCCCCTTGTCCTGTCACTATCTGCTCTTGTGAAAAGTCCCTCTCCATCTCTCTCATAGGGCCCATGAGGTACTGCAAGGCTGTTATAACGTCCTCCTGGAACCATGACTTCTCCAAGCTGAAAAATCTCAACTCTCTCTGCCTGTCCTCACAGGAGAGGTGTTTCAGCCCTCTGACCAACTTCATGGCCCTCCTCTGGACTTGCTCCAACAGGTCCATGCCTTTACCATAGTGCGGATCCCAGAGCTGGATGCAGTTCTCCAGGTGGGGTGTCACAAGAGCAGCACAGAGGGGGAGAAGTAAAGCATTCTGCTGAAACACCTACGTTAAACAAAAGCTAATTTTTTAGGGCAGCTAAAACCGTGAATGCTTCAGCAATAAACAGCTTCTATCAAAAAAGTTGCCCAAATATGTGACTACTATATTCTTAGTGATCTTGAATCAAATGTACAAGAAAATGAAGACAACAATCCTTTCAGGGTGAGTGATTCATCTTACTTTGGCTTGTTCTCTTAAGAGTAAGAAATACTCAGTAATTTTCCCATTTTGATTTTTAAAGGAAAGTTTTCTTTTTATTTCTTTATAAAATGACCGTTTTAAACATTTGGAACCTGCAACAGCATTTTGACCTTTGCTTCAATTTTCTTCTGATTTCTATTCAGTTTTCTAAATCTTATCTTTTCATATTTAGTTATACCAGACCACAATAACTGATGAGACTTTGAATACCGTATACATTGATAAAAAAGAATACAGAAAAACAGGACAAAGATGGGATCATGAAACCTATGTTTGCGCTGGGGAGAGAAGGCCATAAAATCACTTCTTGCAACTCCTCCTTTTAGGGTGGCAGGGGCAAAACTGCATTTGTACACAGTTTGTGTAACTGTACTACAAGGCCTCAGGCACACTCTGCATTTCTGAGCACAGCCCTTCTCCTACCTGAGGTCTAACTCTGCATTCCTTAATGGTCACAAATACTGCTACACAGTTCCCCTGCTGCAGAAAAAACATGTGGAGCTGCAGAGTCAATACATGTTATCAAGCTCTTTGACTGCTCAGATGCTATTAATATTTTGGTAGGGTGGGGGTTAGAATTCATGTCAGCTATAGAGTTGCTATGGCATATTTACCAATTTTTTTCCATCTAATACATTAGTAATACATCCAGCATCCAGTAACAACTTGGTTTCATGTTTTGCTTTCTCTCACCAGCAGTACTAAATTCCTTCCTGAATGTTGTACAGTACCCCCTCAACCATTAAAGTCACAATCACATGCCACATAAATGAAAGCTCCTAACAGCAATTTTAAAAAAATTAATTTTTCTAATGTTAAGTAATGTTAAACAGAGATCTGTTGATCTCTATCTTTTCGAAGCTACAGAGAGGTGTAGTAGGCAGAAAAAAAAAGGTTAATATGGCCACAGTGTTACCTAGTGAGCTACTCTGCATTCTTAATGGCAGAAGATACTGCCCAAGGCATCTGCTATTGCAAATAGAAACTGGATAATAGATGCTAAAGTCATCTAAAAAATATATATTGCATTTAACAGAAACAGATACGGTTACAAATGAAATCTTTCTGAACAAAGAAATCATATCCACATTTCAGATGTTATCATTGCTAGATGTATTTTAACAAAAAAATACCTAATTCCAATTTGCCTTTAAGTTATTACAAACCACTGATAAGTCTACTGTAATTGAGGTAACTCAATTCATATTAAAATAAATTGCAAATGTTTGATGTCAAAACTCTAAACAAAGTTCAAATACTCAACAGGTAACTCCTCCTGGAAGTACAAAGAACAAATATCAGGTTTAGAACGAAGTTACCTGAAACTAGTACCTTCCATTGCATCTGCAGAGTCTTTGCTCGATAAGTCACTTAGTGGCACTTCCTGTAAAGCTGGCAAACTAACTGCAAATTGAAAAAGTAAGATCATTTGTTTTCCTTCTCATCTGAGAAAACAAAGAGAGAAGTTTGAGTTCTGCTAGTTCTAAAAGCTTGCATTTAGTTAAGCAGAATCAGTTACTTTATTAGGGATAATACTTTACTTTTATTTTAAGTGCAAAATCTATTTGCATTTACTTGTGTGTTTGTGCATGAGTGTGATTTTATTAAGTAGGACATTTTTAAAGGCCATAATTAAAAGAAGGCATAATTTGTCATGTCCTAAATATAAAACTTTCTTAACAGTTGTAATCTAAAGAAATGCACAGAGGCCATGAAATCACTTAGAAAGTGTGCAGGCATACAATGCATGCTCTGAAATAACAAAGTAGTGCCAAATCTAGTGTAAAGGTTATATTTAGCAACATATTTTAATGACTGTCCACCAATAGAGACCGCTTCTGAAAAAACAAATACAAAAATACCAAAGCAAAATGAGATTACAAGCACCAATTTAAACCAAGTATTTATTGACCGAAATCCTGATTTAAATCAGTTCAATAGGTGTAACTGGAATGTCAAGGCAGCAGACACGTGAGCGTACATACAGAGGGGCTCACAAGGGCCAGGAATACGAGGCATAAAACCCTCCCTGCTTTCAGTGTGCCTGCCCCCACTCTCTCCTTCAGCCCTGCTCAATCTCTGCAAAGCCTGTTAGAGCTCCAAAAAACACCATCCCCCACTCAAACATTTTTTTTCCCTTTACTGTCCCCACTGGCAGACCTGGACTGTGCCCTTCTCTCATGTAACCCCCTGCATGGGGATGTCTGTGATGACAGCCTCACCTCCCGTTTTGATTTCCCTCTTCTGCGAAGAGTAACAGTAAACTTCCAATGCAGCCCAGTGGGTCCATCCAGGAAAGCAGGACTGCATGCAGAAACCAGATCACCCATAGCAGAGAAACCAGCAGAACACTCCTTAGACAAAATACAGTATCTGGTCTGTTTTCTCAGGTGCTTCACTCCCTGCACTCCAGCATCCTCTCACTCACTTCGGCCCCATCAGCACATGGCGCAGCGAAACAGAAAGCTCGACAGGGACATCCTCGAGAGTCTACTTCACTATATAAATAAATAATCCATTTCCTCTAGACATATCTCTCAGGGGGGCAGGATCTTCCTTTGCTGATTAAAATCCAGGAAGACTTTGTAAGCGCACAGACCCAAGGCTTTGTTTGGAGCTCCCACCTGAACAACAGGCAAGCCCTGAGTAGCACAAAACTAAGCAGATATTTCAAAACCTGCAACTGAGTATCCAGATCCCCTCAACTGCTTCCTCCAAAGGAAACTGATGGACCAAACCGTAGCGAGGGCCTTCACAGCATGATATTTTGCCTGGGTCACTTTTAACCATGGTCTTCATTTACCTTCTGATGCTTTGGTACACAGTGCTGAGGTGAAACAAATGAGTGCAAGCACATACAAGAGATGCAAGGAAAATACTCAGCACTCAAAAATTGTTTTACACACACAAAGACGCAATTCTCTCATATTAACGGAAATTTCTCTCTCTTAGTAATGAGAAATGGACAAATTCAACCATTACGCTTAGTTATCTGTCATTCACTTCCCTTATTTAAGGTCTTCTATACTAAGAAATAAAGTTAAAAACTTCCTTTCCTAGGTCTGCTTCTGGCACTTGAGCTCTTTATTTACTCCAACAGTTTTAAAAGAATAGCACTGGAGCTTCTGCTTACTCTTTCTGCGCTAAAATACATTTTTAATCAATACAACAGAGGAAGTAAATTGTGAGTAACTGCCTGCATTAATATATTTGCTACCTGTTTTGTCATTCTTCAATTTGCAGACACCAAATTTCCCCTTGTAAACACCTCTGTTTCTCCGAAAGCAGCTGGAAATTAATTATGCTGTTTTTATTTTCTTATTAATTCATATGCTATAGTTCTGTAATCAGTGCAGGATCATGCTGCAATTTTGCATACTTGTTTCAAAATACGTTATGAGCACTTGATGATTGATGTTTAAAACAATGTATGAAAGAGCATCTCAAACAAATTAGAGGGAATACAAATAAACTTAAATAAGACAAAGAATTACAAACATATTCAAACAAGAGCTAAACCCTGAAACTCACAAGTCTGTGGCATGGAGCACTCACTGATTAGAACTGAGCCAGGCAGGAAGTTTACACTGCTCAACACGAAATTTGGATATAAAGGAACCTTTTGCAAAGAGAAAGAACATCTGAAGCTAGATATACCAATGAAGTGGAGGTGAAAATGCTACTTCTTTCTGAATCTATCATCTCTGACCATCGATTTGCAGTACATCAGAATCCTTTCATCAACCAGCCAGCCAACTTGGGAAGCAAACATACTTGGAACAAAATGGCTTACGTGCCAGAAGACTTCTCATCTACCAAATGGCATTCTCACACTTCATGCTCTTCCACCCTCTTCTCATTTACAGGAACTCGGCATGTTTCAGCAATGTCTCTCTCTATTCCCAGCTTTTCCTACATGGCTCATCATAAGGTCAGGGACACTCTGTAAGTTTGTGAGCTGATCACCAAGCACAACAGGTGCGTGACCCTGGCAGGACTATCTGCACATCAATAACTAAGAATAATGTGAAATCTGCAGCTTTCCTGAGGAATTACAGGCCACCAGGAACTTCAGATAGCAAACCTGCAAAGGCGTGCACATTGCTGATACAGCTCTGGTTCTGGCTCTTTGTTCAGGAGCTCACCTGCACAGCTGTGACTGCACGATTGGGCTCTTCAGCGCTCAGGACAAGAGAAATTGGTGTTCCTGTAAGTCACCGTGATGTTACTAACTGTAGGTCACTGTAGGCAGGATGTAGCTCGAAGACCACCACGTGGGGAGAGCAAACCCAAACACAGCCAACCACAAAAATCTCTTTTTCATCAACCTGACAAAATAACCTAAGTTCCTTCCAACTTCCACAGCCAGATTTTAATGTTGAACATAACATTTCAGCTCCACTGACTTTAATGGAGTTACTTCACACTGAAGAGGATGAAAAGAGGTAAGAAATCAAGTCCTCCCTCACTCCTTCCTAACAAATCTCACCTAATGTTTTCTTTATCCAGCTTCAACTCCAAATTTATCATGAAGTCTCTCTTAAATATTGCTTTGACAATCACAAAACAATGCATTCTCTGATATACACAAACTAAAACTAGAATTATTTGTTTCATAAAAGAAAACACAGGCTGCAGAGAGAATATGTGCTATTCTACTGCAAGAGATATAATCCTAACTATTACTGTGTGACATGCATTCCCCACTGCCATTGCTGGGTAACTCTTGATTGTGCAGGGTGTGAGTACAAATGAAAAACAAATACTCGAAACAAAAAGACAGACAACTTCTAACAAGGTTTAAATTTAAAAGCCCTTATGTAGCTGGCAGAGAAAACATACTGAGGAAAGAACTGAAAGGTATTGGTTGAAAACCATCGACCCAACAGCACTGAAGTACTGCCTGACACTCAGTAGCACAGTACAGTCACCAATCCTTGACCCAGCTCACCAGTAGCACAGGAACAGCACCAGGCTTAAGCCTTCCTAACTTGAATCCTGCAACAACCCAGATCAGTTCTCATCGACAGAACCAAGGAACAGGCCTTTAGTGTGTGTGCCTGACCCTGCCACGGGGACCTCTGGGTTTCAGAAGCACAGGACAAAGCCCCTTCCAGGAGCACGGGTGGCAGAAATCTTCCTGTTGCTACACCTGTGTAAGAGGAGAATGATCCCACGGCCAGCAACGCAGTTAAGAGCGTTCCACAATGTCTAAAACAATTTGCTACATTCATAATGCCTTTCACAAAGAAAATACCATAAAATCCCAAACAGAACACCACACAGCCAGAGGGAAGATACCTTCCCACTGTCCCTCAGAAAGGGAAGGTATAGACAGGACTTGATAAGCTTCTTGTCAAGAGAGCTTCCACTTGCATCAAGCTCCATAGATCCCACGTTGTGCAAGTCCACTGAATTATTTTTACCTTTGCTGAATGAGGCTCTGTGACATTAAGGGTCAATAAAACACTGCTTCTTACTTTCAGCATTTGCTACATTTTATAAAATCTCTTATATAGAGACACCCACATGGAAGATTTCTGACAATAAAAATTCCATGCTACCTAAGCAACTGATTTTCTTAGTGTAGTCTCATAAAATCCTGTTAACTTTCCTTCCCCTCGCTAAAAATTGAAATTTTGTTGTACTAGCTTTCTTTGTACTCAGATATGCCTGAAGCTAGCTTATTTTCACATGCTGAATTGTCCACGCTCATAAGGACTTGCTATTACATTATGCATTTGTGTGCTATAAAGGAAAAAGCACGAACACTGGAAAGTGTCAAAACCACGCTTTTCCTCTTTGTTGATTCATCTTTTAGGTAATCAAATTTATAAATATTAGAAATAATAAAATGCAGCTACCACTGCAAGAATACTACAATTAGGTCTACACACAGGCATTAAGTAAAGTGTGCTTTACTCCTCAAATACAACTCCAATTTTTATTTTAAGTAACAGAACACCAGTAAACTGCAATTCTGAAAATCTTACATATGGTTACTGGCTCTAGAAATAAAAGTTCAGTAAGCAAGTCACCCTATTCATCATAATACTGCCAAAGTGCCAAAATAGTTGCTCCTGTCAATTCAATGTTTTATAAGAAAATCAGTTGTGATTTTGCATTAGATTATGAATATGAGAAAATAATTTAATTGTGAAGAACTATTTCACATGAATCACATTTTAAAAACTTCGCTATGAAGAACAACTTTCTCCCTTGCACTAACTTCACAAAGTAAGTATTAAATAAATGGGGGCAATAAATACTGCAATAAACAGCAGTTTAAATACCATGTTTACTGGCAAAAACTCTTAAGTAAGCTCTCCTCCTGCTTTACGCTGCCTTGTCAATAAATATAACCATATTGTAAGTCAGTAACTTCACAACATTCTGAAGGTGGGATTTTTTTTTTTAAAGCAGCATTATGAATGAAAGTGGAGTATTAGCAAAAGATGCCCAAGTGGCACAGAATTCAGCGAGACTACTCACATCTCAAGACAGGCACTTACCAGGAAAGCTTCAGAGCAGTAGCATACACCAAGGGAAAGGACACAAAACTAAGGAGTCAGATGTAGAATTTATTCCATTCCCTGCTAATGCTAACCTGCTAAGTGACTGCAGGCAAGCCTACGCTCCTTCACAGCTTTTTATCTCAGATGCCTAAAACAGGGCTAAAAATGATTGTTCCTGATCTTGAGGTGTGTGATTACGGTATGGCTTGTGTACTTCACCAGACAGGACAGAAGCACATGAATAAGGCAAGGCCTACAACTGCCAATTACTAATAATATCACCATTATTGAGAGAATAGCACGTGCTTTTTTCTTTCTCAAGCAATGCAAAACAGCAGCCCATCAAGCCATTATTAGAGTAATGCTTATGCTAGTTCAGATCTTATCCCTTCTGAAACTATCGAGAAGGGTGACAGCTGTAGGAGTCTTTTGTGAAATTCCCATGTCCACCAGTACCACACTCACCCCACTGCTCTCAGACAGAAACACTGTATCATTACCAATCTTAAAAAAATAAAAACAACATAATAAAAAGAAAGTTAAGTCCTAACAATCTTTCAACAGAATGAGAAAGCTTCTGGCAATAACACCCCAGCAAAGGGAAAAACCTGGTAGAAGAAATAAACTTAATACTATAGAAGTCAGAAGGATGACTTTAACCTATCTCTTCTCAAGAATATTTTGAAATACATATGATTATAAGTTCAAACCAGCTTTATAGACTCCTAAGGAATAATGAAAACAAACTATTACATTTACAGTAAGGTACAATAGTATCTATACTGCTTTGAAAAACTTAGATCACTCTGAAAACTGTCCCAATATACAGGTACCACATCATTTAATGATACAGGGAAGTACTGTCACTCTCCATTTGAAGGTGACAAAGGGACATCTGGCTATGCTTCTGAAAGTAGAGACCCTGGAAGCTACCAGCAGGCCACAGCAGTGCTGCTGATTCCACTGGTGGCCACAGCAGGCCACCCCCACGATAGGGCACAGGAAATCCGACGCAGGTCCAAAATCTGGAAAGCAGCCTCTGGTTTTGATTACATCACTTGCCATGGCTCACAGAGACAGCCTGTAACACACTCAAAAATTAAAATGAGAGTTTCGGTTCAGTTCCAATTTTATAGTACCTTCCTCCACCAAGGCACTGCCTTCAGATAAAGAGGGGGATCTGAACACTACACAAGCCATGTGCTGTTGGAAGAGAAGCAGTATCTCACTTCCCAGGTATCCAAATTTCACTGCAGGTACACTTACAAACGTCACACCACAGCAGAGCCTTGCACACCACAGGTCTCATCTACCTTACCTGCACCTTTTCCACCACTACACATGGTAGAAGAGGAACTCGTACCACCTCACTGGGTCAAGATCGCCTCTCTTCACACCACTCTTCCCCCAGCTCTGTGCCAGAAGACTGCCCTGCCTAACGCCATGTTCCTGAGCTCCAGAGACACTGCGCATCCTCAGCCCACAGACCATGAGCAGCAGCAACCTGGAAGAACTTTAAGCTCTGAATGCGAGCAATCGTATCAGTGAATTTAACAAGACTTGTCATCTGCTTCAAGATATTCACATGCTTACAGGATCACCAGCTATGGAAGCACTAATTTACGAACAAAGCGTATTAAGATCATTTTAGATGAACAGGAAAAGCATTAGTTATAAAATAATTGCATGATTACCTCTGATATTTTATGTGGAAAACTGACATTTAATATCTTTAATTATTCACACAACAGCTATGAAAGAGAAAGGTTTTCTTCCTTGAAGGGGAAAATAAACATGGACAAATTCCTCTCACCATCACTCCTACACTCCTTTTCCTAAATAAACCTCCTGTTGAAGCCAATGGAAGTTTTGTAGGCAATGAGCTTACAGCAAGCAGCCCCCAAAAACTCCAAGTGTCAAGGGCAAGCTTCTTAAATATTCTGATTTTACCTCCACACAGAAACCAGCTACATTTTTGCTAAATTACATGTCTGCTTGACATGATTTATCAGCTTGCTGTGCCAAGAGGGACAGTAGTGTGCAACAAACTTTTGAGATCATGGGCCAATTTTTGAAGCATCCACAAGGCGCCTTGCTAACAAAGCAGCTCATCACCTTCTAGCTTGTGACACACCAGCGCTGCATTGGCACTTGCCAAGCAAGACCAGAACTCCTGTACATCAAGACTGAATTACTAAAGTCCATTTATGAATGGATTTTCTCTTTAGTGACAACTGTGTAATAAAAGAAATCTTCCCCTTTACCAAAATAAAGGCCTCCTGAAGTAAATGGAGATTTCTAGTCATGGACAAATCTACTGAAATCTCTGTTCTCACCTTAACTAGGCACATAATTTTTATTGCCTTTTTTTTAAGCTACAAGGAAATGTATTTCTTCTCTTCCTCTAAAGCTCCTATTATGCCTTTCTCATAAAAAAGATACCCTACCCTTTTCTTTATTCAAGCCAGCTCAGCATCAGGTGAGACCTACATTTACCACTATGCACAAAACCAAGGTCCACTCCTCTCCAAGTGTGGGAAGATTATGATTACCACTTCACTGCCAGATCAACATTCCATGCATCCAAAGGACTTCATAACAAAACTAAAACCAGATAATGACTCAAGACCTGAGTCAAGGTCTCTCAGCTATTCTTCTTCAGTATCCTTTACTATTACTCAAAATAAGGAAAACGTCCTTAGCACTTACAGCACTCTCATATGACTCTTACCTGAAAACACAGAAAATTAAGTTCAGAAATCAGTACATTTGTATTCAGCCCTGAACAACATTTTGAAGCCTATCTGCCAGTTTTGAATTTCCAAATGCGTTTTTACTTGGAAAAATTGTTGTACCAATTACTCTTCACAGAACACGATTCTTGCTGGTAATGCTATAAAACCAAAAGCAATATTCTCCTATGCAACTAGTCTATCATAAAGAATTTCAGTAATTGAATTTGGTGCTTATATTCTGAGACCTACACATACCAACCACACCGCACACAAAATCCGAAAACCCGAAATTTGGGTGTAAATCTGCAGGAATTGGAGAACAGCAGAATTCTTCCTTCAAACCAACTGCCCACAGTGGTTATCCCAGCCTTAACACTAGCTTTGTGGTCATAATATCACACCAGAACAGCTGCTCCCAACAGCCCCCTTCAAGACAGCATGTTTAGGACCATTACTTATCCTATGTCTGCTATACACTGCCTAGAAAAGGTCAAGGGTATGTTATTAATCATTTGCATTTATGAGTACTAAGCTTACCCCAAATACATGTCTTGTCTTGTTTTTAATTATGTACAGAATAGTACCAAAAAGAAATGCAACCTCCCACTTCCCCATTTTGGGCCAAACACAGCCCCGTGCCACCACGAGCGATTGTATGAGAAGCGCTCCAAGTGCCACTCATTTTATGGCATCTACAACTGTGACCCCAAAAATTTAGAACCACTTCTTTAAACTACCACCTCCACTTCAGCTTAAAAGGTGTCGAAACCTTCAAAAGTTATCATAACTTTTTCCAGCATGCAGATTAAAAAAAAAATTGTTGTGTACCTGAAAGCTTGGGAATACTAGTAAATTAGTCACTAAGATACATCTTTCAAATTGATTGGTATCTGCATTCATCAATGCCAAAAGTAAAAACGGTAACACAGAAAGAGCATGGATGGAATTCTAATTAGCTCTCAGTTTACGTGTCAAAACTGAACAAACTCCTGTTGCAGCAGCATTACAGTTCTGCTAAACTTTTCACTGATTCTTGACCTCCAGAGTTTTCCAATTACCTATTCAGTTTATATTTTTGCACTTTTCTACCACTGAATTTTAAAAGGACTTTACATACTCATTAAATTTTTGACCTGTGTGTTGCGCCTTGCATATTCTAATGTTACTTTAGTTTAAAACTTTTGCCCTAAGTCAATCAGCTGATTATCTTTACAAAGTTTAAGGGGGGGGGGCAAACCACAAGGAAAAAAAATAAGTGAAGAGAGCTCTGAATATGCACAGCCTTTTAATTCCCAGGTTTTTTGGATGCACCTCTACATACAAACTTTGTATTCTAGCATTGCTATTAGCACCTGGAGAACACTTGTTTTCTAAAACCCGAACATGCATCTTCCTCATAAAAAGTGGCACCATGAGGACCTCTATCTTATCAACAACAACCAAGTTCTTCTTCCATGTGTACAGTTTACATACTTACCCAGGAAGGCAAATGGAAATCACACACAGACGAAGATGAAGCTGTCTCAAAGCCTTTGTCATGTGATAGTGACCTATAAAGTATCAAATAAAAGCACATCATCAGCACACCATGATTTTACAATATTGCAACTCACCACATCGCCAACAAGAGGAGAGATCCCAAAACTTCAAACTTGCTCCCTCTTCACCCCCACCCCAGCTAAGTTGTCATTAAAACAAGACGACAGTCGCAGGAAACCGTAAGGAGCAAACAAAAGATGCACCGTGTCTTTAAAGGGCATTAGGAGTGGGCAAATGGAGCAAATCATCTGAGTGTGCATCAGTAGGGTGGGTTATTTTTCCTCTGTCTCCCTCTGACACGGATGCATGTTCATGAGCGCACACAGACACATATACATACACACAGGGATGCATCACATAATTATTCACATCCACACAGTGATACTCGCATGTATTATCAAAATAAAAGACCGAAAGTTGACCACCATCTGCAAGGAGGCATACATAACAATAACCCTCGGGAACTTACACAAGTGAGCGATCAATCCCCGCGCGTGGATAAGCCAAACAACGCAAAAATTAGCAACAAGAATAAGCCGCCAGACCGCAGGTACGAGATCCACCCGGGGAAAGAGACAGACAGACAGAGCGACGGACGAAGGCTGCAAGGCTGGAGCACAGTTTCAGGTAATGCCCGCTGCCCCCCGGCAGAGCCCAGCCGATCCGCCCGGAGTGCTGCGGCCGCCCAGCCGCCCCTCCGCCACCGCAGCCCGCGGGGAGCGACCCCCGGCCGCCGCGGG
>VZRL01002032.1:121463-167272 GCA_013397895.1 Origma solitaria
CGGGCCGGCGCTGGCCCCTGACCCGGCGAGGGGGGCTCGGGCAGCGGCGCCGCGCGGGGATGCGGCGGAGCTGCGGGCGGTGCCCGCTGCCGTAGGAATCCTCGCCCAGGCGTGGCGGAGAGGCCCTCACCGGGCCGGCATCGACAGCACGGCCGGCTTCACATCGGCTTCCCATAGAGACAAGCTCGGCTGGCAGAACTAGCCGAGTATAACGCTGGGGTCCGCGCCACGCACCGTGTCCTGCCCGCTCCTCTGCCCTGCGCTTCGCGGACTGTACCAGCCACATGGATGTGGAATTCATTTGAGAATTTGTGGCTCACGGGCTGATATGCACAAAGCGACAGTGTGAGGCCAGCAGCTTTTGCGTGGCTGCATGGCGATTGTGCTGACGGGTGTTGGAAATGTAGTCTAACTTTTTGGGAGAAGCTCTGTTCTACTACAGAAATCAAATACAGTGTGATAGCGTACTGTGTACACTGACCCTGTGTATTAATGTTCACAAGGGATTGAATATATGCAGCACGAGACCTTCAAGGTTTTTAAGCAGAAGACGTGGCATTTATTCTTAGGGTTAGGAAGAACTAATTATTTTGTGTGACACTGTCTCGGGGTGGGATGCTGACTTCCAGTCAGCAATTGTCATATTAAAAAAAAAAAAAAAAAAAGATCTGAAGGAAGTAATGTTATAATAACAATGGAAATGTACTTGGGGTTTTTTTTCCCAGTAGGAGAGTAATGTTTGTGTTTCACAATGGCTTTACGCATCCAAGGATGTTGCAGTTTATTCCATATATTCTTAGTCCTGAGCTTTTTTCCATTGTGATATGTTAATTTCAGCATCTTCCCATGGCTTGCCTACTCTTCTTTCATTCCCCACCCCCTTTTTTTAGTAAGGCAGAATTATGTTAAATAACTGTGAAATAACATACATGTCTGAATAATATAGTGCAGTAAAGTACAAGCTCTTATTAGAAAACTAAATTGTATCCATGTTTCTGAGAAAGCATTTTAAACTAGCCTGCACATTTTTTCTGAAGATGTGAGAAAAGTATTGTATATGCCCCACCCTCTTGTTTGTTGTAAGCAGGGGTGGGTTTGTCAGTGCCTGAATAATATAAAAATAACAGCATAAACATGTTCTTCTAATTAATGCATTCTACTTCATTTTTCCATTTTCAGTGCTAAGAAGGCAGAGCTGACCATCTATCCGCTGGTAGTCAGGTGCATGTCAGGTGTCACAGGCTGGGACATTGGCAAGTGAAGGCACACACACTTCATTAGTCACATATGAGAAGGTTGGCCTAATTTTTAGGCAGAGCTTCCTCCTATCGTTTCTAGATTGTGAAGTGTTTTGCAGTAGTGGGTAAGCAGCATCTTTTCAGTATGCATAAGCAGTTGCTGGTAAGAGTAAGAGGCCTAATCCAGACAGCTAAAACTTACATGGTATAGTTTCTTACATGTCAGTATTAGTGCCTTGTTTCTTGGATTCTTTTACCCATATTAATAACACCGCACATGGAGCCTCTCATATCTCTTCATTGCTAAAATCCTGTCAAAGCAGGTAATTACTGAGCAATGTAAGTGATGTAGACACTTGATAGTATACATGAACTTCATTTTAAAGGTTTTTTGATTTTGTTGTTAACAGATCACTCTATTACACTTGATACTTTTCTGACCATTTCAGAAAAGAGGCCAAGATAAGGACACCTTGCATGCAATGTAGTTTTTTACAGCTGTACAAAATGGATATGCAGTGCTCCTAAGCAGAACAATTGTGTTCTGTGTCTGCTTCGTACAGTTACAAATGGCTTGTGAGTTAGTTGCAAGGCAGGCCACCTATTAGGCACAAGGATTTTTTCACCCTTTAAGAGAGATGAGTAAGCTGAGGTATGCTGGTATGTTCAGAAAATAGACTGCTTGAATTTCTACTGCCTTTGATTTATTTTGTCCATAATGAAAGAGAGAACTGTATTTTCTTGGGCTGTCAATCCAGGACCTTTTGCAAACACTGAGGTCATGAAGGGGAGAGGGAGAGGATAGTAAATATTTCTGGGTTTCCATTTTTCTGTATATGATTTCAAGCAAATGAATCTCTTTTCATGCCCACTTGGAGATATTTCTGGCTTTCCTCAGCCACTGTTATCAAGAGTTTTAAGGTGTTAGCAAGTGTTTGTGAGGAATTTTCCAAGGGACAGCAAGTGCTGAGTTTTTAAAGTTCCTTGCTGATTATTTTAGAACTCCACACAAGTTGCATTTCTAGACTTTTCTGCAAGAACTTGTGTCATCAGATGGGACTTTTCTGTCACTTGTGTGTAGCTGGTATTAGTTTTTGAGAGTGATGCCCTGACCCTACCTTGTGGCAGGTTCACACGTGCTGCTGTGCACAGCCAGCCTGCACTGAAGTCGGTGCAGTTCAGCCCAGATAAAGTGTTTGCTCAGATGCGCGCGCAGCGGGATTTGGGGCTTCCAAGTTGCACGTCCATGCCATTTGTGTGAGTTCATCTGGGTTTGCCTGCTTTGCGCTCAACTGGCAGCGGAGTATCTCCCTCCCAACTGCATGTCCCCTCCTAATTAATCCATGGCACAACATAAAAGACATGAGCAGCCATGTGTCTATGCTCTGTCAAGAGAGAAAATATTTCCATTCACTTTGTTCTTATTTAATAATAACAGAAAAATAGTAGCATTGATATAAATAATAGTCATAGGGTTTTTGTGGCTTTTTTTTACTCCCTTCTTTGGGGCCTGCCGTGCAGCTCAGTAATGCTGGGGAGGGGGATGAGTTGGATCCTTAATTCCCATCTTCTCTTCTCCTCCTGCCCAGGGCAGAAGCCGCCTGCTGCCTGTGGAACTGACCTGTCCGCTGGTAGCTCTTCCAGGCTGAGGTGGGCGCGTGCTTCCATGGGCACTGTAAATGTATTCAGATAGTAGAAAGGAAGCTTGGACTAGCCAGCTGCAGCCTGAGCCTGCAGGCCCTGCATCCCTTTGAGCTGCTACCATGGCTGACTACAAGTGACGGTTGTCATGTGAGCAGGGAAGGAAGGCCATAAGGCAACTCTGGGAGCATATGCTTTATCTGCGTTAAGCTTTGCGCACAGCCTGGGGAGAAGCATGGGCAAGAAAGGGTGAGGCAAATGCAGCCTTATGGAGCATGTTCCACCTCTGCTGCTTTTTTCCTGTGGCTTGTGCCCACCCACAGTCCATGGAATAGCGTGGCATCCTCCAGGTTAGAAAACACTGGAGCAGGACAATGCATTAGTGGGCCTATTTTCCTCCCCAATGCACTTGTATAACATGGTAACATTAATAGCAATTTATGTGCAAGCAGTGAAGGGAGGAGGCATTTTAGCCAAACTAAAGCTGCAGAATGTTCACTGCAGAGAGGAACAGAGCTACAGGATCAGTGCAGGACAGTCATTCTTCAAGAACCACACTTCTAGGAAGTTATCGTTCCCACCTCAGCCCCACTTTCAGTTTCTTGAGAACTCAACAGAAGTTTGTAGAAGTCAAAGAAAGGGCCAACTTGTTCTGTTGGTTTCTCTGTAGGAGGGCACAGTTAAACTCTGACTATATTTCTTTGTTCCTATTTCTTACTCCTTTTCTTTCACAGCATTAAAATAATCAGGGCATTTTCTTGATAATTTTGAGATTCTGCTTTTGAGTGTTCTTTTTCTATACTGGTGCATCTAATCATCTAATACCCATTGTCTCCTATCAACTGTTTTTGTTTTTCTTTTTTTTTTTCCTTTTTTTTTCTTTTTTTTGTAATGCCCAATTTTGCTAGTGGAGCATTAGTAACTGCAACCCTTTAACAGAACCAGACATTAAGAGCATTAACTCCTACAAGCAACCTCTGGCCTAAGCTGCTAGCACTTTCATTTGACAAGTTAGACAAGAGAGTAGAAAGGGGAACAGACAGGTGAAATGACCTGCCAGGAGTCTCACAGTATGGAAGCAGCAAAGTCAAAAATCAAATCTGAGATTCTAACTTCCAGTGCATTGCTCCATCCATTTCTTTCTCTGCTGCTCTGAGATTTCTCTTTCATAGTGCCTCCTTTATTCAGAAAAATATAATTACACCTTGAGGAGCTATTTACCATTTTTTCCTGTTTTATAAGAAATGAGTAATAGGTTAGCCAGAACATCTATTTGAGTCTATCATCTCTGTAAAAGACTTCATCTGACTCTGCAAGACATTTAGGTATATGTTAAAACTAAATATATTAACTAAACATACGAGTGTACATGAAGTATACAATGTCTAGAATAATAAAGGAATTGTCTGCTAATCTCTAAACTCAGTAGATTTTCCTTGTCTTTATACAAGTATACTGCATTATACAAAATATGTAAATCAGGTCAGACCTGCTCGCCTGATGTTATGTAGCCTTTTGAGTTAGTCTAGTGCAAGCAAATCAGTTTCCATGGCCAATGACACACGAAAGCAGTGGGTCTGTCATTTACATCCTGTAACTTGGGATTCCTTCACTTACTGACAGAGTCCCTGTTAAAGCTGGGCCAAAGCATAGCAGCTTTCCCTCAATGCCACACTTCCAATTTTTACAGTCCTACTTTAACTCTCATGTAAACTGCAATAATATTTAACTGCTTTAAGCATAAAATGTAATTGGAACTAATTTTTCAATTTTAGATTGTTTGCCCCTTATTACATTTTAGCGCTATCAAGTAGGTTTCTTCCTCCTCCACCCAAGGGCCTCTTTTTCCTATCTCTGTTTCTGGTACTATTCAAGCTTTTTTTTGTTGTTTGTTTGCTTGTTTGTCCTTTTCTGTAAATGTTCATGGTGCTTTAAAGAAACTACAACTCTGTTCTAGTGTCTTTCTCCAACCTCCAGAACACCACCAGAGGCTTCCAAGCTACCTCCCAAATATGTATTTACTTCTGTCTAGAAGAATAAGGACAATCAAGGAGCAAAAAGTTCTTAGCCTGGTAGGGCCACCACTTAGCAGAAGAGGATGTTGTTGAGTCTGTGCTTGACAAGTGGCAAGGGCCTGCAGTGACTCAAGTAACAGAGCAGCACCCATTAGGTCTGAGCAGGAATCCTTACAGCTTGGTGAGCTTCCCAGCTGCATGTCTCACTGCCCCACTGCCATGCCTGGAGTCATGTTCATTCGGAGACCGCAGCACACTTCTCTGGCCACACAGTGCTGCTACCATTTGTAAAGTAAACAAAGCAAGTGACCATTTGACCCTAAATAACAAGGGCATGCATTAGTCATTGTACTACTCAAATACAAGGTATTTAACTCTTAACTTGTTATATCTAGGGAAATACAGAGCACTGCAGATGTAACATTAGGGATCCTGTTCATCTCTGCAAGGGAGAGGCTTCAAAGAGGCAGAGAGCAGAATTCTATTCCTTCAGGTGGTGGCTGTGAGACACAGTGCAGACAGTGGACACAGTGAAGAAGTCCTGGCTCAGCTGCTGTCAAAGAGACAAAAAGCACCCAATCCAGTGGAACACAAAGACAGGGGACCACATCTAGCCTCTCCTTTTGAAAGCACTGATTTTGGAATTAAAATTATCAGCTTTAAAGAAAGATGTAGGATGGGGAGCAAAACTGGATGGATCTTGAGGCCTTCTAGGAGAAAAAAAAAAAAAGGAAGGAATAAAAATTCATGTCTTAGACTAGTGACACCTACTATAAATATTCTTGCAGGAGCAAGGCTGTGCGCTGCTTCAGTGCATCCAGGTGAGAGGCCTCGTGAGAGGAAATTAAATCAGAACATTGCATTGTTTCTGTCCCACTAGGTTCAAATGGAGAAGAAGGTGAAACTTAAGAAGGGCACTTTCTCCTGCTCCTCCCTGTTCCAACATGAGAATCGTTGGCAGGCCAGCCTGTAAGAACTAGCTCTTTTGAAAATATATGGTGTGCCTTCCTGCATGCCTTCTTAATGGGGCTTTTCCCTGAAGTCAGCAGGTTCTCATGGCTCTCCCCAGTGCCAGTGCCACAGCAAGGGAGATCCTTTGCTCTATAAAGCAGGCAAATTCCACACTGTCTGTCTGCCAACCCTGCTTGGTTTAGCCCTTGAACACCCATGGTGGGTGTGCATTTCCCTTGTTCTGATTGTCTGCAGCTCTAGCTTAAGCATTTGTTTGTGTAGAAATCTCTAGAATTTACAGTATCACTAGAAGTTACATCCTTCACTGGTTGTAATGCTGTGTCTCCTTATAATTTTGTAAAAGGTAAGTTGTGGGGCTGATCCATATTTTAACTCCATCAGCAAAAAATCAGTTTGCTAATACTAGGCCATTTATTTTCAAGTTATGAGTTTTGTCAGTTGCTGGTTTGGGGGTGTATATTTATGTCTATGATGGGAAGGGCAGGTATAAGTACCTATGTTTGCATGCAAAAGTTTAAATTTTCAAATGCTTTCCAAATTAACCATTTTTATGTTTCAAATAATAATAATAAAAAATACTTTAAAATGCTCCAACCTGAAACATAGCATTTTTAGTGCACTTTTCTTGCCTTCAATGTCAATTTGCTTTAACACAAGTTTTTGAAAAATAATCCAGGTTAACACAAGTGATCTTTTGTCCTTTTATTAAACTTCCAGCAATGTGAAAAATTGGTGGTTTGCATAGCCATGTCTGCTTTTTTTTCAAATTGAAAATTTGCCTTGAGGAAGGCGTGCAGAGATCTATGGTGAGATTTATGGTCTGTGATGAACTGGGTGTTCATAAAGAAACCTTAAATCTGTGACTGTTGAAGTCCTATTGAGAAGAATGCAAGTCATGTGTGCTCAGCAGTACTCAGATTAATAATTATTTCCCCTTCATTCTTAAATTTCCAGATGACTGTTGCTTCCACTCCACTTTTTCCACACATATTAAAGCCTTATTTTGAAAGGTACTAAAGCTCCTTACATCCAAACCTAGGTCTCAGGTAAAGGGAAGTATATGTACTTTCTATTGACTCTGAGGGAACTGTTCATGCACGTGACCTTAAGCTCGTGCATGATCTTGGTTCTTCCAAAAAGACCTACCCAGAAACAAGTGATTTTGGCTTCAAAGGTCTGTCACTTCTCCATCTTCCTTGTGAAGCTGGAGCTTTGTGTTGTGACACATTTCTTGCTTCAAAACTTTATAGTCAGTGAGCAAAATCCTGACAGCATGAAAAGCAGTGATGGAGCTCATTTCACTACAGCAGAATATTCTCCTGCTATCATGAGTTTATAAATACTTGCCAGGATCTCTAATTTTGCAATACAGATGGCAACAGCTAGACAGAAGACCTGGTCTGAGATTTCTCGTTCAGCCAGTGCTACGTACCAAATTTTTGTTAATGGAAAGAACTGAGGGATTTAGTTTGTGTAACATTCGCTTTTGTAGCTTTAAGTTTATGATAATTTTTATTTCTATTTTTCTCATTGTGTTTCCGAGTGCATATGCAACGTGTGTATGCGATGCTTTCCATGCTTTAACTATTTCAGAAATAAGCCTGAAATAAGATGCTGAATTGTCCAAAAAGGTGAAGCCTCCCCCTAGCTAACCCCACAAACTCATACACAAAGTAGCAATGCTGTGTGAACCCGTTCTAAGAAGGGTGCTGTACTAACCCTGACAAAGTTATTTGAAAGGATCCCATTCATGTCAATCAATGCGGGGCGGTCCTCAAACTCTGCCAAACTCTGGGTATAATTTAGAGCTCAGCGTCTTTGTATCCACACATGCAGGTGTAACAGGCGTGTGTGGATGAGTGGAGCAGAAGCTGTGACCGTGCACCCTCTTCTGTTTCCTTTCCTTACCACACAGAGTGCTAACTGATGTGGGAAGTGTTATTTCCTTAAGGACAAATCCTCCTAGTATTTTATATCATACTTGACAGGAGCCCCTTCACCTTCCAAATTCAAATGAATACATTTCATTAGAAATTTTTCATATTTCTTATGCAACATGTACCAAGCATAATGTTTATCTTCTGTTGAATTGTTTGAATGTGCTATCAAAATAAGTAAATAAAAACATTAAGTATAAATTATATTTCCCTATGGACATTCTCATAAAAACAAACAAACAAACATGCAAACAAACCAGAAGCAAATAAAACCCAAGCAGCTGTCTGGCAAGAGGAAAATTGTATGGGTAAAAATATCTGCTTGCTTGATTCCACATGCAGCTGTTTTTCAGTGAATGGAAATGCTTCATTGTGGAGGCCTCTAACCTCATACAGGCAGAACCTGATTATGTGAGGCTGAAATGCGGAGCAGTAATACATGTTGGCAAGCACTTTCTCAGCAGGTACAATGACCTAAGTAAATGCTCACCAACACAAAAACGGCCCTCACAGTTCCCCCTGCTTGTTGGTATACTTACAGAGTGAATATGGGACTGAACTCCATTGTACACACAAGTTTATAAGCAGAAAGAGCTAAATACATTGAAATGGGGTAGGCATGAAAACCCGAATACGGGTTATTGCCATGGGTAAGTTCAGCTACACAAAACATAAATTTATCTAGCATGTTTTTGGGGATGAACGTGACCGAAATACAACAGTTTTTCCTAATTTTGTGTCTTTTGACATAGGAAAGAGCATGATTAAAACAAAATATAACCCTAAGGATTCAAACATTTAATTGGCAATCCCATTTCCAGAATGTTTTATCATGTTTCTGAAACGGGGCAGGGAAAACAAAGATACCATTAAGATACAGCGTACACAAACAGAAATATGGACTGAAACTATTGTGTATCAGTTATGATTGGAAAAAAAAAATTACTGGGAGCTAGGACAAGAATCACTTCAGCTATCTGCTAGCTTAATAATTTGAGATGTTTTACAATAACAAATTCTCAAATGAAGTATTGCCAATCCAAGTGAACTGGCAGCAGTGGCCTCAAAATGATGCTGGATGGAAGAGCCTCATTCCACAGGTGCCTCACTGGGCTGCTTTGAACATCAGTGCCTCTGAATGGTTCAGCAGCTGGATCCAGCACGTGCCTGGGAGGCTGTGGGCTTGCTAGCACAACGCCTAGAGAATAAGGCCTCTTCTTCAATGTTCAGGTTAGGTCGAGTCTGGCTGCAGTCCTATAAGAAAGTATCTTTTAGGAAAATGAAGAGTTCAAGGGCCACCGTACGTCAAAACTCTGTTATTGAAGTAGGTAGTTTTATGCTAGGGGTTTTTTGTAGTTCCTATTTTGCAAATGTTGCCTCCGTATTAACTTGGTTTGATTTCTGATCATAAGCATTGCCCCCCGAGGGAAAAAGCCTTGCTGACTGTTTATATGGTGTATTTTCTGCTGAGTCGTTCTGTCGCAGTAGGAAAGGCTGGAAAGCCCCTTGTCCTCCAAGACACATTCAGGTAGGAATATGGGGCACACTGTTTTGTGTATTTTCTCCACCACCTTCACCTCCCTTTCTACGTTTTCTCTGTGTTGGCTTTTAACCCTGCTCACAGTTTGGTGGAAATTGCCTGTTGTTGTTCCTGCTTGTTTATTTTATTGCTTTTCTTATTTCAGAATCTCTCTTTATGCTAAACACATCCTTTGCAGCACTTTTCGTCAAGGAAAAATGAGTTTGTTCACATTTATACTCCTTTATGATTTAGGGCCAGTAACAGAGAGAGAACCCTTCCTCAAAAGTAGTTTTTATATAATTGACTGTGATGGTTTAATGAAAAGGCCAAAAAACTTTTTAGGTGTTTTCCTGTTACCATGAATAATAATGCACATTATGCAAGTGTAGTATTAGATTTTGGCTAGAAAATTGCATGGTTGCTACCTTCCCTGTTACTGTTCATCACCTTCCCAAGAAAAGGCCTAGCTAGTGAAATCTTGTTGTTGTTTTTGTTAGAATATAACCTCTCATTTAAAATATTGCTTTGACCTCTTGTTCTCTAGCTTTATTCAGAGTTTTAACAATGACGCTGAAGAGAGTCCGGAGTGTGATTTTGTCAGATTGCCATCCCTGCACGGAGATCTGTAGGATTAGCCTGCTTTCTTTTCCCAATGTTAACAATGGAACTAATTTCTTTCTTTTGCAAAATGTCTGTGTGCTTTGAGAAATTCTGTGTATTGCTAGCTAGTCAATTTTACATTGAACAGGCATGTGTGTATCTGTGGAAAAAGTGGGGAATAATATCCTACAATATTCAAAAGTTTCAGTATGGCAACTGTCCTAGACCACTTTTGGACTCCTTTATGTATGATGTAGTATTTTAGCATAATAATAAAAAGAAGGTCAATTTCTTTAGATGTTCTTTTAGAGGCTCTCATTTTCTCACTATCCATGGATTCAGAGATAATACAACAAGGATGCTACCACAGACTGCTTCAGCATTTGGTCTATCACAACACATGGTGCTTGATAATGTTATCCTGTGAATCTTTGTCCTCTGTAAAGGTTGTGTAAAAAGCTATTAGGAAACAGTTGTAGTGCTGGGGACTGATGAAGGCATAGGATGCTGCTGTGCCTTTGTTTCTACCAGAGATTTTATGGAAGTTTTAAAGGATTATTTCTTACCTTGGCTAAAACTAAGGTTTCATTCCCCAATGCTATCAAACTAACACCATTCTTTAGTATAATACATACATGCCTTTGCAAATATTTTAAAACAGTCATCTATCATGTGTTGTAACACAAAACTAACCATCAAGAAGCAGACTTCCTAGCTTGCCCTCCAAGGGTGGAACTCAATTATGCAGAGGAACAAAACAAGGTTTATGTACTACCCAAGTCCCTCGTCGTCCTGTTTGCGCTGACTTTTTACACATGGGTAAACTCTACCACAAAGAAACAATTTTTGGTGGTCTGAGTGCCACAGTCAATTAAATTTTTTCTGTAGGACCCCTGTCAGTATTGTGTGTGGAAGACAGAAGAGATGCCGAGTAGAGTTTTATGCCCAGTGGTCCTGGCTGGTGCCCAGCTAAAGTCAGGGGAACTTTTGCAATTCCTTCCAAAATCAACAGAATGGCTCCTTTGCTCACTCCTTATTTCTCTTGCTAAGCCACAGTTTTCTGATATTTTCTGGCACTTGTGCTCTCCAGCTTGGAATTCCCACAAGGTTGGGTTTCATAACAAAAGGTGTCCCTCATTCTTTTAAATTTGAGTAGACAGAAGAGAGCAAGGTGAGGAATTTTTTTTCCTTGCTAATCTTGATGGGATGCTGATGGTTTGCCAAAGATTACTTGAGGTTTCCGTGGATAAGGTGTGAGTGAAGACTGCAGCAGTTTGAAGTGGTGTGAAGTGGTGTGTTGATTTTGTAGGTTTTCTTCTCAATTCACTGGAAAGCAGTGCTATCCTAGTGCCACTCCCTCGGCTGTTTGCATTTTAGCAGTGAGTGTCACCTACTTAAAAAATACTTGGTATTATCCTCAGCAAACGATCTGTCTTAGTCCAAAGCAATCTGTTGTTCCAGAAATGTTCCCATCTCCTTGTAGAGAGCTTACAGCACCTTGCAGACCTGACACAGAGCCTTTGAAGTAAATAGAAAGTCTCTCAGTGACCTCAAGGGTTTAGATAGGGAGCTCTGTGAGCTGTACAAGACAGGTAACACCATCAAAAGCACCTAATAATTACTGACAGTCAGTAGGTCTTAGTCTCCAAATCACTTGGATGACTGAAAATATTAATCACAGGGCTGGCTATACATTCTTAGCAGTGAAGAGCACATAAATGATATCCAATGAATAATATAAAAATTCTCCTAAGTACAAAAATATTTCTGTTCAGGAAGATTATAATTTTATCCTTTTTTTTTTTTTTTGTCAATGTCTTTGTAAGCATCCCTTTGGCTATAGTATTTTCTTAAAGTGCAAATATGTACTATGTGTCAAAATAAAATATTTATTGAATACATTTACTTTGTGTCTGTTGAGTTTTGAGTGGATTCTGAAGTGCTTCTTTGTTGCACCTGTTGAGGCCAATTTACATTCTCTCTTGGCTTGAGACAATGAAAATTTGAAGACTCACAGTTCTGCAAAAAGAAATCATTGAGGAGAATTTTAATTGAGATTGAGCATTCACTGTTGCTGGCACTCCAGGAAGAAACACAGGACCACTTAAATCCTCAAGGTGGGGATAGTTGTCTCTACCAGAGCCAGTCCTCATTGGTAGGTGGGCTGAAATGAAACACTCCTGCAGAATGATGGGTGCAACTTGTCCAAGGATGCCTGAGGTGACCTGTGGCTTTCCTGATGTCCCCAGAGGAGGCAAAGCCCAGGGATTGGTTTCTTTGCTTCTCTGTTTCTTGCAATAACCCAAGGAGAAGAGTGTGAGCCAGTGGAGGACAGAGTGTCTCACACCATGGCCTGCATCCTCCAGACACTAGAATGGTTTTGTAGAAGACTGTGACATTACTGAAGGTATGAACCCCTTCGACCCCTGAGAAGAAAAGGGAATGTACCACTCCCCAGTCTCCAGGGAGTCTGCATGGCAGCTAAGAAATTGAAGAAAATTCTGGTGTTGGCAGAAGTTCAAAAAATCAGCCTTGGGCCCCAGCTACTGGTCCCTCCTGCCAGAGAAATTTCCTCCTAGGCAGAGGGGCAAGCTGGTGTTCAGACATGGGCAGCAGCAGATACTCATGTTAGGTTTACCTCATGGAAAGTGATACAGCTGATGACAGCTCATCAGGAAGCAGGGAAGTCACCCTCCCAGAGCCTCAGCATCCATGTGTACACCAGCAGAGTGCGGGTGGGCCCTGGAAGCTCAGGCCTTGGCTTGGTGTGTGACCTCCCCTTGAGACACCTGGCGCTGCAGCTATTGCCATCTTCTGGGGCTCTTTCACAAGGTTCCTGCAGTCCTCACGCCATGTCCTTCCCTGAGTATCTGTTGAATGAGGCAGCCATGAGGCATCTTCAGCCTCTTGCAAGAGGTGAAGGGACAAACAAAGGCATCACTATCTAGTTGTGTGCTCTAATTCCAATTAAAAATGTAGAACTTTGGGCACAGTTTGTCAAGGAGAATCCATGAATGACTAACTGGACCCGTGTACAGACTCATAACCAAAGGGTTTGTGAATGGGGAGATTAAGTTGCATTGTAGCTCTCTTTGTTAAGTGATTGGGTCTTTTGAATATGCAAGCAATAGATTATAAGGCGTAGAACAAGTAAAATTCGGTGGCGATTCAGTTTAGGCTGGATATCCTTCAGCTCCTTCGGGAAGTGGTGAAGAGACCTACGTGCTCCCGTTGGACCTGGACCCACTCTGGATTTCTTTTGGTGGTTGCTCAGCTCCCCTTACTGTCTATGTACAGAATCTGATGAGATTGTCTTTTGTCAGAGTTATGTATGTGCCTGAACTTGTGGTGTCACAGTTCCATTTTGCTTTCCTGTACGAAGATTTAGAAGAACAGAGAACCTAAAAAATGCTGATTTCTTGCCTATCGTATTTAAATTTCCTATCTACTGGATTTAAATTAAGCATACAGGGATGACTGCCTCAAATAATCTAGTTTGTACAGTTCAAACACATTCTTCAACCTAAGACCCAATTCAACAACTATTTTATTTCCTCACCCTGTAGCAATCATTGCAACCATCAATACAATGAAATTATGCTTAATCTAACACAGGACACCAATTACTTTTACTGATACACTGGGATATTGCCTGCCAGAGAATGGGAATAAAGGTCTATCAAACCAAAGAGAGCAAATAATGACTGGTCCTTCAAATGATAATTCTAATTTCTGAAAAAGCAAAGAAATACCAACCCTTTCTTTTATCTTTTTGTATCATATCATACAGAAAGAAGTCTTGACATTCTCTGAAAGCTACTCAGAAGCTTCCACATGAGTTATGCATAAAGAGCTGCAGCTGACACATAAAAAGTCTTTAAAAACAATTCTGCAACCGTGGCTAGATCCACTGGGATTGAATAAGGTAGTCTTTAATTATAAGCCCCCCGAAAGGCTAAGGATAGGCTGGATGTTTCCAGAGTTTGGCTAGACCTTGAGAGCTGTTTGTGAAGATGACCCTCTCACATGTTGTAAACGGGACTTATCCAATTACAGGGATGAATTTATGCATTGCCTGTACGATCAGAACCAAAGACCCCGTGTGGCTGATTTTGAAAAGATTTAATCTATGTGCACACTTTGCAGGCAGAGACCTAATATTGAAATAAATATACCTCTGTGAAAAGTTAAGCATGTCCACAAACTTTTGCAAGAAGGGTCTGATGCTGTGAATATGTGTGGGAAATCTGTGTAGTACCTCCTCAGTTTACTTCAATCAGAAAACACGTTAAAAAGTCTGTCTGTATTGCTGTATAAAAAATAACATTTTATATCCTTAGCTGTATAAAAAATAACATTTTCTTGCAAAAAAAATTCCTGTTGTTTTAGCAGATTTTTTTTCTTTGACAGAAAATGTATTGATCTGATCCTGGGAAAGTGAATGTAGTGCTCAACAGAACAGTTCCTGCCATATAATTTTGATGTTCATAAGGTTGTGTAATATTTCATATGAAAAGACTCTGTCAACTTCCACTGACTGTTGAATCTTAAAATGATTCATCCACACAAATATATTTTTCATGAAAGCTTCTGAAGCAGAAAACTGACCTCATTGCAAAATAACAATTTAATCAAACATATGTTTATTTTAAAAGTATGTATATCTCTATATATGTTTATTTTCTCTTCTCTTATTTTTGTGGCTCCTATGGAAATACAATGTTTGACATAATATGGAAAAGGAAATTCATTAAAAATGATATATTTTGAAGAATAAACTTGTAAAAGCATGTATTTCTCATTTCTGTATTGTAACATTCAATCTTTACTTATAACTAAAGAAATAATGGAAATTAATGTGTGAAATAGTTATAATTGTCTACATTTCTCACTTCTGAATCATGCAAACTTTATGTTTCCAATACTCTCAGTCCAAGTTTCATCTTCAGATTTTCATCTCTGTATACCTGAATGTTTTTGCCATCCAAATTTCCCATGTACCAATGGAAAATGTGATTTCTATTTCTGCCTTTTACAATTTCTCTTGCTCTTCATGGGAAGAACCATTCATAATAAACTAGAAGGGGTGAGACTGGTTCCACTGGCAGCAAATTAGGCTTTTCCAGTTAGTTCCCTGAAGTCAGAGGACTCAGTCTCAAGACATAACTACAGGTAAGGATGGGCATGTGGAAGTTGGTGTTAAGCCATTGGCTTCCATGGGGGCACATTTCACCCTCAAACATTTTATTTTGGTAACGTTTTAAAGTATTTGTGTGATTAGATGTATAAAAACATGCACACACAAGAGGTTCCTTTCATTCATGTTTAAAATGGAAGAACACTTGGTAAGGTCAAAGCTAAAGTCCATAAAGATGGTCTTCTCTGGTTCTTTTTTAACTTTTAAATACAGACATAACTTGAAATTAAATTTTCACCTTCTTATTTTTGCTCTCACTCAAATAAAAAAAAACCAAAGAAACACCAAATCTTTTTCAGAAAGAAAACTTTTACCAGCTTGTCTCTGACTGTGTTGTCAGGACCATTGTCTTGCTCATGTGTGATGTTATATTTCCCCATGAAGCTTTAATAGGGGCTAAACATAGAAACTTAAACTCATTTCTTAGTCCTACACCAGTCAGTATTTTACAAACTTATGGTCAAATTTACTATTAAGTGTTACAAAGGTCATTGTTGCATAAAGTCACAATTTGTCAAGAATAGATATATTGCTATTTTAAAATCTTCTAGCCTTTAAGCTAAGCTTACAGTTTTGTGACCTGCTGCATGTTCACATGTTGTAGTACTCAAGTTAAAAGCTGGGCAGACTGGAGGTGAGTGCAATCCAAATGTACCAATCCAAGTGAGACAAATTTGGAAAATTGTACCTAGAAAAAAATCAAAATCATAGAATAACCCAGTTTGGGAGTGACCTCAAAAATGTAGGCATGTTTTTATATCTGCTCTTAAAGAACAAAAGAAGGCCCAGCACAAGTATTGTACATCACTAAAATATCTTTGCATCATTAAATTGGATTTAAAGTGGTGTACAGGCCTTGAAACAGTCTGATTGACCTCACCTTTGCTGCCACTGCCACTGAGCTACAGATTTTCAAAATGAAGCAGCATAAACCTCTGTAAAGCATGAAGACTTGAACATTTTAGCAGATATTTACCATGAAATGTCTGCAGATGAAGACAAAAAAAATCATGTAGGTATTGGTGCGCAGTCTAATGCTGCTGCAGTAGCTGGATGAAACCAGACTCACTACACTGACATGGATTCTTATCAATAGTAAGATGGAGCAAAAAAATGTATTCCAATACTGATTGAGCCCTTCACTGTATAATTTTTGTTGCCATTTAGAGTCAATGATGAAGAATTTCAGTTCACAGATGCAAAAACCTTTAAAGAGGGTGATGCTACAAATTAGACACCTCAGAAGCACTGACCTAAAAAAAGCGACTCCTACCCTAAATGTACCTTTTATGGTTTCTTCCTTATTTAAAGGCTATTTCCCCCTATCATCATTCTAATTAGTGCCAAGGAAAAGTGCTGTGCTGCCCAAGAGGAGTGCTGTAGCTTTTTGCTGAGTCCAGTTGTTCTAGGCAGCTTGGACATCTGGTCCTGTGAAGTAGTTACATGTTGTCTCCATATACCTACGGGGTCATTGATGCTCTTTGACTGTTTTCTTTTATTTTCAATTGCTAAATCAGTTAAAAGCAGAAATGATAAAACACTGTCCTAAGATCACTATTCCAAGTGAGCAATTGCTGCTGTAGTTGCCATAGGGATACTGAATGAATGCAGATGAGGCAGGAGATATCCAGAAGGCTCTGCGAACATGAGTTTCTCTTCAGCAGCCCAGTGTGACCAAAAGATGGGAGGTTTCAGCACTTCCACAACGCTGGGCTGAGATGGCCATCTGGCTGTCTGCACGCTGCTTTGGCCAGAGATGTGGGCACCTTGCTCACCACTGAAAGCAGAACTTTGTCTCTTAGGTGATTTTGAAAGCATTACCACAAGTTTCCTAGGAGCAATACTTAGAAACAGCTACTTGCTGTGAAGACTAAAATACCACCAATACTGCATTTGTAATAAATCTACCAAGGAGAAGTGTGGAAGCTGCATAAATATGAGACCAAGTGGTGTATTTGGGGACCGATAGAGCCTAATTTTAATAAACTAATATTTGGAGAGGAATAACTCCTCCACAGAGGAAGGAGCTATTATATAGAAGGTGTTTGACACTATGACACAGACAAACTGTCTTTCCATGGAAAACCACTGATAAGTGAGCTGTCTCTCAGTTCAAGTATTTTTTAACTTATTGATGACATGGGGTGAAAGTGGTCAGCTGCATAGACAACGGTGATCATTTTTAGTATAGCTGTGTATTTTCTTCTGTTCCAAACAGGGCTGGATCAAGGCACTAGTCATCATGGATATAGCCTGTAAATGCAATGACTTACTTGCTTAAACATCCTCAGAAAACACTGGTGATAACTTGGTGACACACATCAGCACACACAAACTCTACCTTTGGAGCACCACTTGCTCCCCACCTACTCATGGAAAGAGGTGGATCTTATAGCCTTAGGGTTCTCAGATTTATGCTTTCCAGTGGCAGCTACAGAGAAAGACCGATGACATTTATAATGACAGGAATCAACTCTGCCCTCAAGTGCTTATTCACAGTTGGATGTAAGGACTGCGTTTAGCACTAAATTATTTGGATAAAAATACACAAATAAGTACAGGCTCAGATTGTACATTTTTTTACATGGACACAACTCTTAATTATTATGACATGACTAGAGCTTTGGCTATTCTGAATGGATGTATTTCAATTGTCTCCTGAGAAGTGATTTGCTTCATCTTGCTTAGACTATCAGCTCAAACTTCCAGCCCTCAAAACGCAAATTTGTGCTGGGAAAAAAACACGCTGGGTGGGTGCAGGCTGCAAATCCAATGCTATTTCAAAGTGATGTTATCCCAAGCACTGTGCATTGGATGTATTAACAGTGTAAGATACTCTTGAAAGGATTCACTCTAGATGGTATACCCAAGTTTGAGCCAGGATAGTTAACTTGAAATAGTGAAAGGCATGAATGGGATTTTATGAGAATGGATGCAAACATTCCCCAACTAGATGGAATGAATTAGCAGCCAAGGCGTAATCAGAAGACATGTGGTTCACTGATAAATAAATACACAAAATCTAACATGTGTTGCTCAAGTGTGGACTAGATGGCAGTAGTTTCTCCATTCCCACTCACCAAAATACTGCCTATCCTTCCTATTCACAGCACCTCCAAGCTTAAAGCTCTGCAACTTCTTCTGAAATGTCCTCCCCCTCCTCATTTTTAGGGTTATTATGGTATTATTAACACTATGAATTAGTACCTTTCAAAGTTGTCTGATGGAGGTTAATTAATCCCTTTTAAACCACTCAAGACTTAATTGAAATAAACAAACATTATCATATCTATCTTCCAGCTGAAGGAGATGAATCACAGAAAAGTTAAGTTGCTACTAAAGTCATAAAACAAGTCAGTAGGCAAATCAGGGGGAGAGGTAAGCAGCCCTGGACTTCTAGACTCCCACTGTAATGATTACATTAGCCTGACTTCCTAGAACCAGTATGTCTGAATGAGATAATTTTATTCAAAAGAGTTCTCAATTATATTCACATTTAGGCTTGATTCCAGTATCGCTGTAGCCAGTGGGAAAACAGCAGCAGAAGATTTTGGTGCTAATGTATCCTTTTCAGTGAAAGGAAAGACTACTGTGAGACAGTGTGGGTGAAATCATTTTCCTAATGGGGTATTTTTTGAATGTTAGCAGGTGTTAATATTACAAACTCGCGAGAAAGGCCAGGTGCTGCCTTCCGGTATGATCTCACCTTCCTAGTAAATGAGCCTTTAATATGTCTCTAATTTCCGTGGTCAGGCACACCTCCTTCGGCCCACCCTCCTGGACTATCCAGCCTCACCATCCCCACAGGCATGGATAGCACAGGTGAGGATGGCTAATAGACCAGATAATAACGGACCAGACTTGGCCATTCCTTGCTGTAGCCGTGGTCTCTCTGCTGCTCTCCCATGCCCGATGGCAGAGTGCAGGGAAGACAGGCGGGTGGAGGAGAGCTGCTGGCACGCATGGCTGCTGATGCAGCTCCTGCCTGGGGACTGCTGGAGGGGGGAAGGCCCCCAAGATCTGGTGCATTTTGCAAGTAACCCCAGCCACTGGGAAGCAGGGTATGATGCAGGTTCTTTGGGGACAGTGGCCTCTGCGGGATTTATGCAGAGTTCCTAGCCTCAGACCAACCCTTGGGGCTCCACAATAGACCGAAATAACGCTGGCAACAGCTTTCCGAGAGATGCTGAACATACCCTCCACCACCCCGAGGAGCAAAACCATACCGGGGCAGGTCTACCAGGCCTTCCTCCTGCTCCCTCCCTGAGGCAATAGGATAACCATCTGTATACCACTCTGATATGTCAGCACTAAACACCCAGTTTGTACATGACACGCTTTTTCTACCGTTCTGTACACAGCCTATTGGCATGTGACAGTGGCAGCAGGACCTCTGTGATTTGTCTGATTTCTTCTGTCTATTCCTGATTTCCACTGGCATGAGAGAAATGGATCATTCCTAGGCAGCTTCTTACAGAGGAACTGGACCAACAGTGGAAGGAGAAAGAACTCACATTTAATTTCTGCTTGAAAAATATCAATGATGAAAAGGCCTCGTGCTAAACTTCTGTGATTGTAGACTTTCACCCTGCTGGGAGGAGTTTAGACCAGACAATTGAATAACCCTCAGTATTAAGAAGAGATTTAAAATATCTTAGTCAATGCAATCATAAACACAAAAATTTCAGTGTAGCTGTAATCCTCATTAACACATGACACCATGCCTAATTTCACATGCAATTACCTGGATAGACCATGTAATTATGCCACGTAATTACTCGTGCATTTTAAGAATCAAGTTATGTGTCTGCAGCTCAAGATGATGTAGCTCTTCCGTGTCAACCAAAGTCCTCTCGTGCATTCTCCACCACACACATGCTCTCTTTTTTAAAAGCAAGGGCCAGAAGTTGAAAAAAGTCAACCAAGAGTGCAAGAAAAAATTAAACATTGTGATTTAGGCAGTGAATTTTGCTTTAGGAGGTTAGGATTAATTGATGGAATTTATTGGCAGAAGCTTGTTTAGAACCTGTAAACTGTTATAAATGAAACCTGTTATTGCTGGTATCTATCAAACCTCTTAATATGCTCCAGGCTCTCACTGGAGGCATAAAGAGATGAACAAATAGGAAATTCCCAGGCAAGAAATAATGCCAGGCCATGTTCTCGACTGTATCTAAATGTGCTCAGTGCAGCAAATAGCAGGAATTACACTGGTGTCAGTCATAATTCCCAAATACACTGTGATAATCCGATTCACTCTCCACACAGGTTTCCAATATAGACCTTATGGTAGTTTACACTACGGAAAAGCAAGACTACCTCTAGAGGCCAGCTGTGTCAACTCTGGCTGCTGGACTCCTGCCCAAAGTGCATAGGCAGTGCACAGATATCACCCGGAAAGACAAAAGGCCTGATAGGCCATTGCCTTGTATCTTACTCTGCCCTCTAATTGTATTTGTTCAAACAGAAGCGGGTATGAAATGCCACAGGTCTGATTGCATTGGTCTGCAGTCCCATGCAGGTAGTGGGAGGAGAGTCTTACAACTGACTGATGCTGGATTAATTTGTCATTCAAAAAAAAAAGAACAAGATCTCAAAGAGAACTATATTAAAAATATATTTCATATGACCTCACTCGAAACATTTTATTCTGGGTTAGCATTTCTTTTAATCATTTTATTGTTTCTTTAACAAGAAGAAAGCAGTTTTATAACAAAAGCAGTTGGAGAAAAGAATTCAGTTGGAATAAAACCTGCCAAGAAGAAATGCAGTCATTCAGTAACGCAGTGAAACAAAGTCAAATTCACACCATGTTTTCCTGATCCAAAAAACAAGGTATGTGCCAAAACAAATTTTGGTGATTAATATGCTCACCAGTAGTGCCAGGTCAGCTTTATTTTTAGTAAGTAACAGAGCCCTTGAGTTCCTACAAAACAAAGCCCATAGCAGTGAGTGCAAGCTCAGCCCTAAACACACAGGAAAAAAGGTAAGGTAAATGGAGAGGGAAGCCACCTACAGAGCTATAATCCCAACCACTGGCTCAGCCTTTAGAAAACTGCAGTTCTAATGGGTGCACTTTCCTTGGGAAGTGTGAGTAGCCCAGCTGCTCCTCGTGTATCTTCTAAAGATTGCAGGTAGCCTGCATCTTGATCTCTGTCGGGGGTGAGGGTATTTGGACAGCAAGAAGAGAGAAAATATACAAAGGAAATTCCTAGAGACAGATATTGGAGTACCTGGCCCATATAGTGTGACAGTTAATGTCAGTCTAGAAATCTTAACACTTGGCTTTGTGCATGGGCTCTTGGTAGCCCAAAAATGAAGTGAGGTGAACAACCATCATTAGTTTTCTGTTGGGTGCTAAATCAGACCAGAGTCATCTGAAACCGAATCTTCCTTTATTAAAAGGACATTGTGGGGGACTTAACCCCAGTGCTAGTTAGTACATTCTCAAAAATATTGGTAACATATCTGCAGAGACATAAAAATCTAAGGCAAACTATTTTGCCATTTTTCTGTGAACATCTATTTACACTTATACTTCAGAATTCCTGGGCAATTTTGCTCCTAATTTAGATTACAATTAGTGCTTTTTTTTTTTTTTTTTAAATAGCCAAGACTGGTATTTAAAAAGGCATTTTAAGTGTTTACTTCTTACACAGTTTTTAAAAACGTATCCAAGGTCCTATTTTTCATGTAGAAATAAAAGTTTACAGTATTGTACTGGTAAAGTTTACAGTAAAATCTCCTGTCCCTAAATCTGTGGCAAAGTAATCAGATCTATTTCATGCAGCAATTTAAATTCGTAGATCTGAAAGCCCTTGAGGAAAGGGACTGTAATCATCAACAGTGATGATCACTGCTGATGGGAAATCTCAGGAGATAAAGGGATTCAGTGAAGGTCATCCAGCACGCCAAGACCTGAACTACACCCTGCTCTCCTTGGAGCTCGGCCAGCACTCGATCCCATGGGTCCTGCCATGCAGCTGCTTTCACAAGTTGATATTTTTTTTTTTGCTTCAGGTAGTTTGGAGGTACGAGTGCAGCGTTCAGTCAGAGTGCATGCACACCCTTCCCACCCTGTCCCATGCTGTCTTTTCCTCTCCTTCTGCATTTACTATGTCTGAGATAATTTTTTTTTACAAGGATTTGCTGGAAGCAGTGATTGATAATGGGAACATACTCTGAAGGCTGTAATAAACAGAAGTAATCATTTGGGTTTAACTGATGTATTCATCACTTTTCTTTGCATGAAAATCCTTGTGTTCAGCTCTCTTCTATCATGGCAGACAGGTCATACCATCTCTTTTATAAATGTACCACTTTACCAGATAGTTTTCCTTCCCTCACCTTCTTCCTGGAAGGTTGCTCCAGAGCCTCTCTGATGCAGAAGGTTGAAACTATTTGTTGTCAGCTTACTTGTAGCTAGTTTTGGACCATCTGTTTCCATGCCAGCATTGCCTTTGGGTTAAACAGGCTCCTAAGTTCTATCTCTGAGTGTATGCCCCCCACAAGCCTACATTTGCTATACTGACTAAGAGAAGCTACATAATGCATTAGTCTAATGAACACAGGGCAAAAAAAGAACTTCCTTCTGCTCCCGTTATCTCTAGCTAAATACTATTTAGATGGCTTAAGTGAGATATAAACTCTGTAGTGGTTCTTGACTCTGTTGTGCTGTGCATGGACTACTTAGACATCCATGTCAAGATGGCAAAAGGGAGATCTTGCAGGAGTTTGGGATTACCATGATTGTCATCCTGCTCTCTGATTATGATCTTTTCAGACTGAATCAGTGTCCTTCCTCCCCCACTCTGACACAAGCACAGATCCCTGTCTCCCCTGGGTTGTCCTCTGTGTGTCACCATAGTAGTTAAACGCCACAGCTCCCTTTACACGCTGCTCAATGGAGCCTTTCTGAAGCTAACTTGAAGATCTTGCTGCCTTGAAACATGCTCTGGATTCATTCTCAGTATACTCTCCAGTTCTCTCTCCTTTTTCTCTGGATGACCTAAGAGCCTGCGGAGCTCTCTGCTATGGTATTTGTTACAAATTCAGTATATCTAATGCACAGTATTTTATTTGAGAGATTTGCTTTTGAAGTTGTTTGTTTTCTGTCTATGCCTTTGATGGATTTCTGGCTCTCACTGTCATTTGCTGAGATAAAGGTAGCTTTTGCACTGCGCGTCTGCAGTTTTGCATTGGAAATCTGTAGACGTCTTCTGACCAAATCCTATGTAAGCAGGTAAATATGTCTCCCTTACTTCTTATTCTGCTGGACATTTCCTTGTCTTTGCAATGCTGATCATTTGATTTACTTCTTGTATTCCTTCTGCCTTCTAATAGCATGTCAGGGTTGCAAGGGAAGGAGTCTCCAACCTGCTCTTTGAAACGACTGGCTATTCACCTCATGGTGTTGCTGAGCTCTCCTCCCATCTTCTTTGTAGACTCTTTGCACTCCATCATCAATTCAGTCTGGATACTGTAAAACACAAGTATTGAACTACAGAGTGTGTCCATGACTATATGAGCTCTGCCCCAGCAAACTGTTATAAAGCTACAGATGAACAGAAAATTTTGCTGAATTAGGATGTCCCTATAGAGAAATTCAGGATTCACAAAATGGTAAATCACAGGAAAACATGGATAGGCTCACCGTCTTTTTCTAAAGAGGCTAGGAGTTATTAAAGAACAATTGTGTTTTAGAATAGAAAACCAACTCTCCAGCATAAATTCCTTGAACCTAGTATACAAATCCAAGACAGCGTTTGTCTGACTAACCCATCATCAGATCCTTGGTAGAAGATGAAGATTTGCTTTTGCTCTTTCTTTTCAAGTTATTATTTAGCAGCATTACTAAGAGGAAGAATGAAAAAGGAAAAAAAGGAAAAAGGAAAAGCACATGTAAGAAGCAATTTCAAAAATACCTGAAACCATCAAAAGATACAAATTCCTCTTAACAGTGAAGACTATTTGGGGATGAATAAAAAAAATTTTGGAAAGCTACACAACTATTATGACAAGGCTATCAATCCAAGGTAAGTCCTATCTAATATTATATAGATATCTGTGGTGTAGGTATCTCAGCTGCAGATATCCACAGCTTAACAAGTCATTCCAGGCTGCCTCTGAGTCCACAGAAGGCAAAATAGTCACATTGAGGCTGTGATTCATTGCATCTACGGTAGGTCTAAAATTCATCATATAAATCACATCCTGTAAGTGCCTGATTCCTTCACTGACTGTAAAGAAAAACTAGTCTAGATGTAGGTATCTATACCTTGTAGGCCTTTGAAGAAGCACAAAGTTGGTGTCCATTCAGACTATATGCTATATTTAAGTACAAGGAGATTCAGAGAGAAAATCTGGCGGCAAAAAAGCAATCAAATATAGGCAAAAAGTGTTAGGACAGGTAACTGAAGACATTATCAGGTCAATCACAGATTAGTCAGAAGAAACACATAAGTTACCAATCATTGCAGCTTGTACCATCTGACTGTACAAAATTACTATGGTGGACATAATAAAGATGCAGAAGAACAACATTAATAAAGGACTAATAAACAAGCATCTCCTGAATTTAATCCATGTGCACACCTTCCTTCATACCTGCAGCCATACTTCTACCTTGCTATTAGTGTTTGTGGCAAGAATTAACTAAAGTCTGAATGTGATTTTTTAGGACAAAATTTTGCATCTCCACTGAACATCTAGTTGGATTTAAAATGTTCTGATGTCAGTAGAGGTACAGTTTTTGATTGGTGTAAATCCCCCATGGTCAATTTTTGCCTTGACAGAGGTTTTTTTCTCATTTATTCTCCAAAAGTGGTTCTGCTTCTCTTAGGGTGGTGGCACCAGAGAGCTCCCATCGGAAGGCAGTCCAGAGAGCAGCTGTTGATATGTGTGTCATATGGTCATAGAGTTCACCTCTTAATTTGGCCCACTGTCTGAAAAAAGAAATGGGTTATAACTGTCCTGAAATTTACTATCTCATAGATAATAACCTTGACAGGATTCTGAAAATATTAATGCAAACTACTGAATTGTTTTTAAATGCCTTCAGACCATCTGCACAGATGCCATGTAACATACAAGTACAGGGAAGCTTAAATTTATCTTAAGAGACTTAACTTGTTTTTCCCCAAAAAGTACTCACAATAGATTTTCTTCCAGGAAATAATTAACTCAGTCTTAATTTGTGTTTCAGTTTGGACTGATGGCTGTTTACTGTGTATTCTTTTCTATAAAACCACTCAAGGAATTTCATAATTCCAGAATGGCTTTTTTTACTGACACTCATTTTCCCAGACTACTTTTCTTCTTCATGATTTAGCTACAGTTTTAGATCATTTATTTTTATTGACAGTGAGACTACTCCATTCGGTTGACTTTTTCGAACATTAGCTGCTATAACTCTCGTTTAGACTGCCAAGGTTTCCTCATTTACAAACAAAATCATCCCATTCACCTCTCTAGGAAAAGGCAAGTCAGATCTGGCATTTGTTGCTCTCAAGGAGAAAAAGAGGAAAAATGGTAGCACCACCTCATTGGAATGGCTCTTTCTGATTTACAGCTGTCACTGAGGACTCAGGGAACCTGGGCAAGGGCAACCACTCTCCATGTTATCGTCCCAAACTTCTTACAGAAAAATGATGATGTAAACTTTAATCAACAAATATTTCTTACCAGTCTTTTCTATGATTCACCACTAAACTATAGCAGAACACTGTCAAGCTTTGGGCATCTTCTAGAGCATTTGTGAATCAAAGATTTCCAGTGGGTAGATGGAAAAGTAGGGCATACTGAGGATGTGGGATAAGCAGCCAATGACGAATGGCTGCCTGTGATTTTGGTGGATGGGATTTGGTGTCCACAATGGTTCTCTGTTGTCTGTTTCTTAGACTCAAATCTCTAGCTGGAATCCAGAAAATTGGATCTGGCTCTTCGGGGAAGATAAGTTTATCAGCTGTAGATAACAGTGATTCTTTTCGTATATTTGTCAACATCCTTGTTCATGAGGCCACCACAAGCTCTTATTAGGCACAGACCAATGAGCATGGGGCAATTAATTAAGAGAGTCAGAAAGTTCACGTCATCTCATTTAACGACCACTCTGATCACCACACATAGCTTTCTCCAGGGGAAAGGCTGTAAATTATTAAAAATTAGGAAAACAGTTGAGTTTTGAGGTTTTATCACTAGAAATTAGATTGCTATTTTTCTAGGATCTATTTTTCTTTAGTTAAAAGCTACTGAAAATAATAATTAGGTTTGTGTTGCTCAGATATTTACTATCCAGAGAATTGTTTCTTGCAGATAAGGCATCAATTACTTGATGACTTTTGCCCCTTTTAAATTAGCAATTGATAAGCATTATTAGATGCAGAATCGGAGGAAGCCTTAAAGATATGATCTACATCCTATGCACCTGTGCCTAACCCAAATGGAGAAAACAAAAAGTAATCCCAAGAAAAGAGCAAACACGAGGAGAAATAAGATCCATATTTTACTCTGGTTTATGTCTCCTTAATCTTGACTAGTACTCAGTTTGAGGGACTCGATCTACCATGTTTCCTCTTGTGTTTTCTATATTTTTTTCTGTTCTCCATCTGAGAAGGATGCACTGGGAATGCAGGCCTGGACCTACATTTCATGTAAATTAATATAGCTCACAGAAATCAACAGAGCTACAATACTCTAAGCTGCTAAGGATCTTTTCCTACATCTTATTTATATATTTTCAGGGTGGACATAATATTTTAGTTCATATTAAAGTGTAGAGTTCATCACAGCACTAATCTCTAAGACACAGGCTTGCCTATCTTGTGTGATAAAGGAATTACATTTCTTCTGCTGTGATGATAAAAATCTACTATTCCTGGGAAGATGACTTGCTGGAACCTGAATAAATTGACCATACCCTACTATATGGCAGGAATTGAAAAGATGTGACTGCTGACCTAACCAGCAAAAGAGATCTCTGGTGTTATTGCAGTTCAAGACTCTATTGGTGTCACTCATGGGTAGATAGTGTTGGTTTTATTTTGTGTGTGTGGAGGATTGAACCCGGCTGGATGCCAGATGCCCATCAAAGCACTATCACTCCCCTCCTGGATAGAGAAGAGAAAATAAAAAGAAAGGCTCATGGGTCAAGATAAGGATGGGGGAGATCACTCACCTCTTACCATCATGGGCAAAACAGACTTGACTTGGGGAAAATAAAACCAAACCTTAAGACACCTTCTCCCTCACCCCTCCCTTCTTCCCAGCCTCAACTTCACTCTTGATTTTCTATACCTTCCCCCTCTCAGAGGTGCAGGGAGATGGGAAATGGGGGCTGTGGTCAGTTCATCACATGCTGCTCCTTCCTCCTCAGTTGGAAGACTCCTCACACTCTTCCATTACTTCAGTATGGGTTCCCTCTAACAGGAGACAGTCCTCCACAAATTTCTCCAACATAAGTCCTCCCTGTGGGCTGTAGTTCTTCATGAACTGCTTCAGCAAGTGTGCCTTCCAGAGGTTACTGTCCTTCAGGAACAGGCTGCTCCAGCATGAGTCTGCAACAGGGTCACAAGTCCTGCCCACAAACGTGCTCCAGCATGGTCACAGCTCCTCTCAACTTGGGTTTACTGGTGCTGCCCAGAGCCTGCTTCAGCATGGTCATAGCCTCCTTTGGGCATTCACCTGCTCCGCTGTGGTCCTCCATGGGCTGCAGGGGACATTCTGCCCCACCATGGTCTGCACCATGGCTTGCAGGGGAACCTCAGCTCCGGCACCTGGAGCACCTCCTGCCCCTCCTTCTGCACTGACCTTGGTGTCTGCAGAGATGTTTTTATTAAGCATTCTCTTCTCTTCAGCTGCTGTTTTCCAGGTTTTTGTCTCCCCCTTCTTAAAAACATTATCCCAGAGGCTCTACTGTCATGGCGGATGGACTTGACCTTAGCCAGTGGTGGGGTTGTCCTGTACCCATCTGGCATTGGCATGATCAGGCCTGGGGGAAGCTTCTGGCATCTTCTCACACAAGTCACCCTGTAGCTCCCCCTCTATCAAAACATTGTCCCGCAAATCTAATACAATGCTCTGACAAAAAAAACCCCAAAATTTTAAAAAAAATTACAAGTTTGTTCCTGTTATTGTGGCCATGAAAAATGCATGGATCAATTATGGGGTGCCAATAAATTGCCACAGTACGTATTGTAAAAAAATGTAATAATTTCCAATAGGCAGAGTTCAGCCCTGTCACAAGATTTAACCCAGTCCACTGTTTGCTCCTGACTTTTCCTGAGCCCTGTCAAACATGGAGAGGGAATAAATAATGTTCCCAGCTCAGAGGCTTGGTATTTTTCAGCTTTCTTCCTGCTACCCTTTTTCTCAGGGACCTCAAACTGTACTAACAAGACAGAGATACGTTAAGTGACCAAAACAGAGGTGTTCCTTTATCCAGTGGTTGACTGTGGAGCGATGCCAAGTTGTTAGTTGGGGCTGCATGACATGCTCCTCAAGTGTTGAGAATGAATGGGATCAGGAACACTGGACAGGAATTTCTGCTGCATTGATGGAAGAGGGTCTGTTGAGGTCAAAAGGCTGAATAATGTTTGTGCGAAGAAGTGGTTCTCAGGCAATGGCTTTCAGGAATCATTGTGCCCTAAAACTGGGACTAAGAGCAAAGTATAAATTACCTGCAGCACATCACTTACTCAGCAGTTTTGCCCACGGCCAAGTCACAGGTCTCTGGCTTAACCAGTAATTAGTCAGCCTCTTTTGAAGAGACTGTGAACATAATTTATGATATTATCACTTTTCAAATAAATATTTATTTATTTTTAGGCTTCTGAGTGCACTTTCTCTTTCTATTGATATTACTTCACTTCTAATGCCTGAAATACTTCCAGTTGTAATTGTGAAGTGGAACATTTCTTTGTTGCTTCTGCTTGAGTTTTATGGTCTGGGTAGCATTTAGCTGTAGCGAATGTCTGCCATTTCTATTCATTATTTACTGTTTATATTACAACAGGAGAGTCTGAGAACTGGACAGCTAATACATCAGATGGATTTGCCAGAAGTGCACGTAAAAAGCTTTGCTCCAGGCAATTGTTGAGGACTTCTCCAAGTCAATGCTGCCAGGAGCGAGGTCAGGATCCCTGAGCACAAAGCGCAAGCTGCCACGGATAGAGCCACACCGTTGAGCAAGGAGGTGAAAGCACTGGCATCAGGGTGGCTGCCGGAAAAGCAGAGGACGACTGAGTCTAAAACGATTTGGGGTTTTCTTGCTAAACCATCATTTGAAAAATGCAGAGTCAGAAATGTTGCTGTGGCAATCCTGAGGAACAGCCATGGAAAAGGGACTTGGAGAAGGCAGCACAGGTAAATTGTTTTGCCTGGCATGAACCTGCATTTGCTACTAAGTGGGAATAAAATGTAGCTCCTCATATTCCCAGCTGAGCACAATACTCAATGACACTGTCCTATTTGCTCAGCTTTCCAAAATGGCTGTGCTCACCCTGCCATCCCTAGCCCCCAATGAAGTAACAAGCCACCTACGATATTTTTTTCTGCCCTAGTTTCTTAAAAAAAAAAAATCACAACACCGCCAACCACTTTTGCACAGCAGTCTCGGTCGTCTTTCACTACGCTGGTCCATCCAGCCTGTTATTTAAGTTCTTCCGAAAAAAATCCTACCACTTTTCTTCCACAGTGCCCACACAAAGTGAGTCAATGTTCTTTTCCATTCATCTCCGAGAGACCAGGATTGCATCCAACATATTTTCTAAAAAAAAGACAAAAAGGAAGAATCATGGGTAAAACCACCAGGACATTCATATAAATCAGCTGAATAGTTGCACAACTGTGTTTCTACAACCCTTAATCTTCCTCATTCACACCCTCCCTACTATCAAACATACCATGTGGACCTAGGTGGTAACTATTAACTTTGTGCATAACAGCATATTGAACAAACCCAAACATAGTAGCAACTTTTCTTCCCCTGTGATCATGCTTTTCTTCCGGAGATGGATCACCCAGTTAGAGTAAGAAGGTTCCCCTCTCCGCTCCTATAGAAGTCTAAGTCCTGGGTGGTGCTTCCATCCCTGCAGCTGTCAGAGTATAGGCCTCATGGACTCATACAGCAACACAACAGCTTAATTTCTGTAATGCAGATCTCGTTTTTTTCTGTATTGTGTTTTATGGATGTTGCACATCAGCAAGTTTCAGACCTCTGCCAGACTTTAACAGCCCTGGTGCATCTTTATGGGGTTTCTGAAAGGTAGAAGCACCAGCTATCCCTGTTTTACAGCTAAGATGTCAGAATGCTGAGTGGCTGTGTTCTCTGTGCCTCTTCCTTCAGAAAATCAGAAAAAAAAGCAGGACCATCTTTGAAACATGGCACGGGAAGACTGAAGGGGAGCTTCGGTGCACCCCAAGGGCAGTGCTCCAAGGTTGGCAGCAGGATGCTGGCTGGGGGGAGCATCTCTCTGGAGTGTGTCCTGGCTGGTGCCATGGCTCCAGGTCCTGGTGGGAGAAAGGCAACTGTGCTGTGCCCAGCACAAGCAGGGAGCTTGGTGGATGCTGTTTGGCATGCTGCAGTTCTCCAATCCCCTCAGCACATAGCTGCTGGCTAAACAGCATTTCTGAAAAAAACCCCACAAAACAAAACAAAACAAACCACACCCAAGGACCCAACAAGCTGTTTATTCATAAGTTTCTAAAATTTATTAATTTTAGGTACCCAACTTGTTTTATAAAATACATTCAGATGAAAAAGTATGGCAGTGTAAATGTGGAGATGTCAAAGCAGGCTGTATCCCATCAAGACTGTTCAGGAAGGTTACATTCAGTTAAATCAAAAAACCCCTTTTGGTAGAAAGCCCCTGTGAAGGTGGGGTTTCTTCCAGTTTCTGAGTAATTATGGTGGGTAATAAATTTTCAACTTCTCTGAAATCAAGTTAAATTGTACAAGTGATTTCTGTGAGACTGGGATTGGGACTCGTGGTCTGGACAGCATTGGTTTTGACAGACATAGTTTTCCTGGTATTCCAAGAACAGTGTTGTTGTTGAGGGTTTTCACAATTCAGAATAATATAATGCCAATTGTTTAAAAAAAGTGTAAAGCTGAAAATAATTTGCTATTTTTAAAACAAATACTCTGACCCCTTGCCTTTGCATTGTCACAAAGATGAAATAAATGTGAACCATTCTTCTGCTGTCAACAATTAGAGCAACTGTATCTGAATATGCTTAAAGTTATACCAAGGTACAAGATATGCTCATGAAAACACAGAATGCAAAAATGTTATGCTAACTGATGATTTCTGAAGTAAGAGCATATTGCTGGATTTTCAGAGATGACATGAGTGTGCTAAAGGAATCGATGTAAAATTCACCTCTGTGTAGAGGGCCCCATGCAACACTTCTGAAGTGTGTTTTAAGGATGAAGTCTTGCTGATGTTTCCAGCTGAGCAGGAAGGAAGATTTCATCCTCTCCAAGAAGAGACTTTAGGAATGATCACCCACAAAAGAGTGAGAAAGCTCCCTTTACATTGTATCTAGTCATCCAGCAAGCCAGGGAAGAAAGGGTTTAAGAGCAAACAGGTCAGGTTTTAGCTCCTCTGAACTGCCAGCTGGCTTCACCCTCTGGAGTATTCTGACTGCCTGAGCTTTTCACTGGATCTGTATGTTGGGTTAGCACTGAAGTGTGAGTGAATCATGGGGAAATGATAGGCCACAACTTAAAAACAGAGGGAAGGAGTCCTGCCAAACAGGAATAATTGGCCGCAGACATGAGCTTTCCCCAGTCTTCGGCTCATTCATTTCTGCAGAACGGATCTACAAAAGTGTCAACATAAATTTTACTTTCTTATGGAAAACCACCTCTAGGTGGAAGTGTTGACCCTGCAGACAGAGATGAGATCATAAATATCTATGTGGCAGAAGTGATGGCAACGTTTTTTTAAAGCTACTTCCTCTGACATTTTGCTTGAAACTGTAATTAGATGAGGTGCCTTGAAATTTATACACCTGTGAGCAGGTTGCAAAGCTCACTGGAGCCAGGAATTTGTTCCTCTCTGGGCCCAGATCCAGTGACTGTGGTTCAAAGAAGCATTTCAAAGGTGATGGTGAGCATTAGCCTTGGTGAATGCAGCAGTGAAGGTGCATTTTTGGTTTTAAGCACATTTATGTGCAGTCCCCAGACCCTGTGCTTGCCATCTTGACTGTGTTTTGATTGACAGCAGCCTAAACCTATGGCTCTCAGCTTATTCAGTGCCATAGAAAGTTTTTATTTTAACTGGACAAAACAAGAACATGGTTGCTACTTTCCTTTCCCTCTTTTGAGAACAAATTGTGACCTCCTAAATCCATATTTCAGTAAGTCATTCAAAGAATGAGTTCTGTACTTCAAGTGCTTCAGTTTTTAAGTGATATGTAAGACAAGGTACTGTCTCTATTACTGCCTTGTAGAGTGAAGCTGTGATTCAGAAGGGATTGGAAACCATCCCTCTTAGACTGATTTTTGCACAGTCTGAGAGTAAGATGGACTAGTTAGTTCGCTCTTCCAGGTGATCATGACACTTCCTCCTCTCTTTTCAGGTACTCCACCTGCCCCTTGCCCTCTTATTTACTAATGATAAATCACTTCAGAAAGGTTTCATTTTCTTTATCTTTCTGTTTCTGTTTCATACTGAAACCTGATGAGAGCTTCTTTTGGATTGGTCCAATATTTTCATGAACAGCTAAATGACACTGGGGTGCGGCTGAGCACTATTTTTCCGCAGGTATGTTTTATTTGCTGTCAAACCCATTGTTTATATCAACTAAACATGTCTCACTGACCATTTGCCATACAGGAGAGAGCCTGGAAGGGAGGTGGGACTATTGTTGGTACATCTTAGAGCTCTGGGGTCACAGCTTGTACCTACCTCCAGGGACAGTGGTTCAGATTTGCTTTCTACCTGTGTGAATTTGCTTGTGTCTCTCACCCACCTGATCAGTGCCATAAATGCTGCACTACCAGGTACCCTAAGTGCAGCCTTACTGACCACTGCTGGTAGCTCTGCTCCTCACTGCCTGCAGTAATCCTTCGAATTAGAGAGCAAGGTTAAGCTGAAAGTGAGATACCGAGAGAATAACTTTGCATCTGAATTCATGGCCAGATAGTAAAGCTTGTACTGAATGCTTTGAGCATCACCTGAGCCTCTAGGAAGGGCTGTGCCATTAGTGCAGCACCTAGGCAGTGTTTCCACCAGCACAGCTACTCCTCACTAGCTTCCAGTGAAGGACTGTTTAGTTTTCTCATCATCACCATCAGGTCATGCCATAAAACAAGTTTCCCAAATGCCATTGAATTGTGTCCTGTAAAGGTGTTTGGGTGCATGTGAACAACCAAGTCAATGAGAGAATTGACTTCATCCACACTGGAATGAAACATTAATTAATCCAGATATAAACCAGTATAAGTAATTTGTTCTTTGGAGCGAAGTGGCCAAAAGAAGATAGAGAACTAACCCAGAAAGCAGACGTCACAGACTGGGCAGCTCTCCAAAGGGAGAGGGGAGTTGCTGGACACAAAATAAATATTTTGTAGCCCACCAGTAAAGAAGGATATATTACGTTTATGTATTTTATATCTTTATATCTATCCTGATATACACATAGATAGGTGTATGTGTATTCACTACATATCTTTCTCTCTCTAGATTTGCAGAAATATAAAGCTTATTTCCGTAGGCAATATAAGCTCAGATCTATTACGAAGCCTCAGCCATTTCATGAACACCTTTATATTTTCCAAGATGATGTATGCAGCTGTGATGGTTCGTGGGGCAGGGAGATTGTGTTACTTGGCTGAACTCAACTCTCTCTGCCAGAAGAAACAAGGAAGGTTCACTACTGGTGAACTCCACATGCCAGCTTGTCCTGCTGCAAGGACAAGCACTTCTCACTGAGATTGACCACCAGTCCTGTTAGAGCCAAATGTGGACACCTTGTGTGAGAATGGAGCTGGGAAATAATTTTTATCACCACCACCAGACAGAAAACTAACAATGTTTAACAGAGGCTCTTATTTTGAAGTTAAGAACTAGATGACCAGCAGAAAAATAAGTTTCTTCTTAATAATGGGTTGTGCATGTAACCTTTCCTTCCAGGCACAAGCTTTTGCACTATGTTTTATACAAAACATATCATTTTCTCATAATCTCTTCAAGTATCAAGTACAAGGAAATGGCTTTTTGTTCACAGGGCAGCTCACTGATTGATTATTGTGTTCATACGGGGTCAAAGTCTCATCTTCTTTATACCACTGTAAACGGCATGAATTGCCACATCTTTATAGAGGAATATCGCTTTACTGTTAATCTTCATTATGAATAAAATATTTGGACTAGTCACCATTGATTTCTTGTAGTTAGCCTGAAATTTTCAATATTTTTTTATCTGGTTAGCTAAATGATCAAGAATGAAGCTCAAAGATGCAGTTGCACACGTGGGTTTGTGCTTTGGATTCTGGCGCCTTTTTGCACCCTCTCTTTATTAAGGGGAAAAAAAATCTAAATCGCAGAGCACTATATCCTGCAAGCATTTCATTCCACCCACACAGTTCTTTTTCTTTGAAACAGTGGCTTATTCCCAACTGGAAAAGCAGCAGTCTAGCTAGAAGACAGGTTATGTTCAAGAGAGAAAGGAAGGAGGTAGCTGAATCATAGCAATTTAACTCCGGCTGGGTAGATGTAAATCCAGTCACTGGTTGCTGCTATCACAAGCATAGTATGATTTTGGATACAAGGAATGGCCTATTGTTCTGGGTAATGAAGGCTAGAGGTCAGAGCAGGCTATGCATTTGCCTTTATTGCTTGCACTCCAGCAGGTGCAATATTCATTGCCTCTGTTCTGTGCACAGCCATCTCTAGCATTACTAATGAAATGTCAAATCATATTTTTATTTACTTCCTTTCTTCATCACCTGCAAATAGCCACACTGACAGCCCCCAAACCAATCATTTGTGGGTTTCTAAGGATGCCATCAGTAAAAGTCAGTCATCAGTAAAGAGCACTGCTTTCTGGAAACAAAATAAACAGGTTCATTTAAGGCTTTTAATAAAACAAATGTTGCAACGAAATTAATTTGTCCAGCATTAGTCATCACCCTTTCAGCATGTTTCTTCTTCTGGAAGAAACTGGATTTTTGAGGGGTTGAAAATATCCTCTGTTACACTCAGCACTCACAAAGGGCAGAAAAGGCACACGTCTGAGTGTGTCATATTAATATGCTTCACTGTCCTGCATGTCCAAGTCATGCAGGCTGGTTTTGGTCATAGATCAGTTGTTATTGTTTTCCCATGAGTAACTACTTATACCTGCTGTCTTGTCAAAATCTTTGCTGCAACAGGCAGGAGGATGGCTCTTTTTTGTATTGATTTACCTCAGAACCAGGCAGCTTCTAAGGACCATAAACATTTAAGAAGAATAATCTCTTCAAGAATGTGATAGAGCCCCTATCAATGGAGGTTTTCAAGATGTGATAGCACAGAGTGCTGGATAATCCTATTTATGCTCCCTTTCCCTCAAAAGGTGGGACCAGATGACCTTTCCAGATCCCTTCTGACCTGAGATGTTCCATAATTCTGTGATTCTGTGATTTGGTCAGGGTATTCCTTTGCACCAGAAACCTTCCAAGAGAAGCAGTATTTGGTTTCATACCCAGACTAAGTTCCTCGTGTGATGCTGGCTGTGCTAATGTAGGTGTGGAAATGTGTGGATGGAGGAATCTCCTCTAGGCTCATCCCCTCAGCCTCCTTCCTTTTGTTCTTTTCTTCTGGCATTTGGCTTTTGCTTTTCATGTTGAGAGGTTTTTAGGGAAGAAAGTGTTTTGATTGCAGAGGGCTGCTTGGGAGGCTGAAATTGCTGTTTTAGGGCTCTTAGTTATTCCACGGGAGCACGAGGTTTCTGCTGTCCATTGGCAGCAGTGAACTCACCAGGAGCTATCTCCAGTAGCTAAGACACGGATGTCTTCTCGACATTGAATGGCCTCATGTGTACTCATGGGGATGGAAATTTACTTGGAGCTCTTTGGTTGGACATGTTGCTGTTTTTCCTATCATTTAGCCCCTGAATGTAAACTTTCCAGCAGACTGATGGCAATGGGTGGTGTTTGGGGCTCTTGTTTCCTTTGCAGATATGGGACGTGAGAAAGATAATGTTTTCTCTGAGGATGAGAGCAATCTGTCTGTGCCTACAGCTCCCTTTGATTACAGTTAATTAATCACAAGTACATGTTAGAGCTGTGCCAAGCATGCTCTGATCAGAAAAGCACCCAGTCAAAGGACAAACACATAGACAATTTAGAGGGAAGCCAGGCATTATGTTACACTTTGAGGAGGAGGTGTTGCAAGAGCAAATAATATTTTGATCTTTACAGGGGGGATATTTTAGAGAGCCTACAGAGAATGCCCACCAGGATTAGAAAAGTGCTTCATAGTTTCTGATGACGAGCATATTCGGCATCCCAGCCTTTTCTTCAACACCTGTTGTTTTTCCAACCTATGCCAATCTGGCTCCTGCTCAGAATTAATGTGCTAGGTAGGAGAGAAGCAACAGCTTTCTGCCAAGGTGTGCTGAGGAATTTCACCTCAGTTATATTTCAAAATGTCTCAAGCTTTTAAATGAAGTACTGGTTCTTTAAAGGCATTTAGACACATCTCTGATTTTTTTTTTTTTTCAGTCCAAGAACATGTAGAACATGGGTAATGTTGGTGCTTGCATTCCTCTGGTTTTCAACTTCTCTATCTTGGAAATAGAGTTTTGTTAGGTGGACCTTGAGGAAAGAGAAGCAAAGCTTTGATTAATGACCTACTTCATTGTGACTGGTTGGAAAAAGATGGTTTGAGGCTTGCCTACAGCTCCTGCTCAGAAGCAGTGTGTTCTCTTCTTTGAGAGCAAAACATTAGCCTGATAGTTGATAATTTTAAATTTAATTCTGTGAGGACTTTAAAGATGTATATAGATTGTATAAAGATGTATGTTCTTTTAGGTGCAGAATTTCATAATCATTGACCTAAACTGCCTTGACAATCACTGTGCTATTCCTCAGCATTGCAGAGATGTTTCATGAGCTCTGACTCGTCCCCTGATTGGCACATCACAGGTTTGTTTAGGAAGAGACTCAGCAGAGACTTAAGCACTTATGCCCAAGTGCAGATGTGTAAGTGCCTGCCATTGCTCTGAGCACCTGTCCTGGAAAGTTATCAGCAATAGCAAACTTTCTCACAAACTCCCCGAGATTCTTGCTTCTGAACATGGAAACTCTTCTTCCAAGAAGGATTGGAAAAGGTCATGGTGTGCTTTTCGGAGAGAAAGAAGTGTCAGTAAACTGATATTCAGCAAGTTGAAATTTCTGTGGAAATGTGACACCTAAAGCACATTCCATGGTGCTTTAAGACATTTTTCTTCCAATGATTTTACTCTTCATTAGACAGCTAAATAAATTTCAGGCTCTGGATCCTAGCACATTAAGTAGTGTTACTAAGGAGAAACACAATATGAAACCTAAGCATACCTGTCAAACTCTTATTTACTGTGGAAGTTACTGTATCTGTGTGCTCAGATTCATCCAAAATCTTTGTACAGACCTCAAGGCTTTATTGATGGACCACAGCTGACCTATTAGCTCACAGAGAGAATCAGCATTAATGTCTACAATACACTTGCTCTCCTTAGAGTGGTGTCTTGCCTAAAGCTTAAAAAACTGAACAAGTGACCTCAACTGATCCTACTTTCTCCAAGTCAGAAGTTTTATGTCCTACATGTCCCATGGATGAAAAATGGAATAGAATGATAAAACATTAGTGGTGACCTTTTTGCGACAGAAATACTAAAGTTTGAAGTTGGTCTTTTTCCATAATCAGACGACCAGAATTAATGTCAAAATCTCAGCTTAAAGGAAAATATCAGTGTTTGAGACCAGATTTAAATCTTCTGGTAATCTTTGAAAGAAAGATCAAAAATGAAATTTATTTCTCCTCAAAGTGCTTATATGCAGCTCCATTCCTAATGTATGATTCTATCAAATTTCAATAGCCTAGCATCATGGGAAAGTGGAAATCAATTGTGCCAGTCATTCATCCTGATGAATACATCTGTATTATCTTACACTGGACTTCTTCAGTGACCAAACTTTGGTGCCTCAAAGGATTGCTTGCTGTGTGGGAGGCATCAAAAAATTTAACATTGCAGTTCTGGTTCAATGCATTATTTGATATTAAGGATGATCTTGCAGAGGGTATCTCTCCTGGGGGGGTGGGGAGGGAAGATTTTGTTTTGTGCTTTCCCTCAGAAGAGTCACTTTGGTGGGAACAGCTGCTAAAACTGCTAATCCACCAACTGACTGGTTGTATGATTTCACAGAGACCAGCTATTATTCTTGTGCAATGTGCTCTTGCTTGCTTTCTCCCTGCTCTGGGTTATGCACATCTGACATCAGTACTGCGGCTGTATTACACTGAATGCTTTTTATTTTAAGGCCTCACTTCTAATTACTGAAAGAGAAGAAAAAAAAAGAGAACTCTCACATATGTTGGAACGGGAGAAAGGCTGCAGCAGGTTTTACCTGCTGTTCAGGCTCCCTGTGCTCTGGTCATCAGCAGACTGCTTACATGTTCTACACTGTATTTTTGTTGTCTATCAGATTAGTGCAACCCTTTATTCCTAAGACCCAAGAATTTCAAGGTGTTCCACAGACTAGCCATGGTTGAACACATCCACTCTATGGCTGCCTGTCTTGCACAGACCTGAGATGTTCATGTCTTCAGTATCTTGAGATACAGAAATTCCACAACAATGGGCAGGGTAAAATGCTGTGGATGTGTGCTGTGTGGAGATGGCTGTTCTTCTTCTGTGGGGGTCAGGAGCACAGTAGTGCTGGGTCTGACAGCATGGTTGAGGGAGGCAAGACAATGGCATATAAACCATCCCAACAAGAGGGGCAAACAACTTTCCAGAGCACCAAGGGGAGACAGGCCCGTATTACATTGACAGTGTAATCTTTGCATGAGGATTTTGGTACTTTTGGTTAGGACTTCTGGGTGGTTTCAGAAGCAGGCTTGGTCCGTGCTAATGCACAAATCTGGATAGTACAGAAAGGAGACAGATTGATATTTGCTAGTACCATTTATATTCTGGTCCTTACAGGGCTCACTAATCCTCTTCCTCAGCATGAGTGACAGAGGCAGTCAGGAATGCAGAGCTTGTTCTGTAGTATAATATTGACCACCTGACAGGTTGAATTGTGGGGGAATGTCTGCTGTTTCCTCTGGAGCACGCGGCAGGGGCCACTGTGGGAGATGTGTGCTGGGCTGGACGCATCACCGAGCTGTTCTACTTGGGCAGCTGTGGTGTCCCTCTCAAAGGCAGCGTGCTGTGGACTCTGCCATTCAGTGTCCCTTCCTTCTCTTCTCCGGGAACATCTTCACAGCCTGTCACAAGGGTGACCAAGGGAAAACCAGATGAATCACTAAAGAGACATCTGAGCTCTTGAAAAAGAAGTGGGTTTTAAAAATACCGAGCTATTAAGTAGCAATACCCTACACATTTACAGCAGAATTCAACTTTTAAACATTCCAAGATACCCCTGCAAGGCAAACACAGCACTATTTCCTCCATACTTCATAAGGAAGGAAATTGCAGCACAAGCGACATAGCTGAAGTTTCAAGCTAGGTGAATATCAGAGAAGGGATTAGTATTTATGCTCCTAACTACCAAAACTAGTGTTTGCTCTTGAAGGCAACAATGCCTCCAAGGCCTTGTGTTGCAGATTGAACAAAGCTAATGCAACTTTAATAATGTGTATGTATATTTTATGCCTTCACCATAAGGACATGGGTTCCTTAGGCTATATGATTTTGACATATAGTTGAAAACAGTGCAGATGTAATGCAATGAGATGGTCATGTCATAAAATCTGTAACAAAAGAGTTTGTGCCTCAATTTGATTCCTTTCTTAGCATGAAGTATTTCGGTTTGGGGTGGGAATGTGGGGGTTTCTTATATACCTGGATCTGAATTCCTTGAGCTAAAACAAATGTTGATTTTGCTGCCATGCTAGTTTGTTCCCATTTTTTATATCAAAGGTCCTCACTGCTGAACAGATTATATTTTTTTGTCTGAAATATGCCGGTCCTTCCTTCTCTGTAAGTAAATATATTTACAATTGGCTGGGTTTTTTCTGGCCTGATTGGGGCACAAAGAGGAACTTACATATATTATTTTTATCTTCAGAGAAAAATGTAGCTGGACATTTTTCTGGGAGGAGGTAGTTTTTTCCTCTTCACTGCAGGGAGGGAGTTAGGTATCGAAAAGTGTGTGTACACACATATAAAAGGGGATGTACCCTACTTTCTCTTGTCAGGGTCAGACCTGCTTAACACTGGCTAAATGTCTGTGTGTAATGGCTAGAGAAATATCGACGTGTGGGTGAAATATCTGTATGCAGTAAAAACAAGGGAGACGCCTTTAAATTCAGGATCCGAGTTTCCAAATACAGTTTTCTGGAAAAACACCATCAGATTTGGCACCGGTTCTCCAGCAGAGAGTTGTATGTGAAATGGAACGTAAAGTAGGACTCGGGAGGCATTCCTCTCTACCTAGATACGGAGGATGGGATTTCCAAAACGGAGCCCTCAGCGATGCCGGACAGGGCAGTAGGTTTCTGCCGGCGTGGGATTGCTCTGTAGCCAGAATTACATGCGGGAAGGAAATCTTCCTTTCCCCGGCTCATGGGTAGGGATAGGGGCCATCTAGTGGGGAGAGAGCTTCACAGCCGAGAGGAGCTCCCATTTCGGTTCTCGGTCTCGCTGCCTCCCTGGTACAGCCTCTGCGTGCCGACACAAGAGTTACAGGTAAATAATTATCCTCTCTTTCAAGAAGGAGCAGTAAAAAAGCCAAGTCAGTGCAAAGCAACCAACGATAGTAACACTAATGGCATTCAGACTGTACTAGTATCAGAAGACTTTTGCAGAAACCATGAACTGATTTTGTTCCTTTGCTTCAGATGAAGTGCCCTGCTGATGTGAAAATGAAGCCAGAGTATTATGTGTGCCCCCTCAATATTTCTGTGTCACATCACTTCATTAAACTACTTGCATTTAGTCCAGGACCTAAAGTGTTAGCTTAGCTTTTAAAAGCTGTTTCATAAGTTCACATGGTGGGTTTATGCTGAGATGTCTTTAAGAGGCACAGGGAACTGACATACATCGCATAAAGATATGCATTTGTTTTTTATCAAGCCTGAGTCTTTACTTTTATTTCTTTTTGTTTTTAAGTCTGAAGGTGCCTATTAAAGCTGCCCTATGCTAAATATGAGTTCATTTTCAATTTCTAAAAAAGCTTGTCCACACCCAGCACCCTCTACCCCTCCATTTGATGAGTGCTCCTATAATAAACTCATTGAAACTTGTTCCAAAAGGCAGTGCTTTCATAGGAACAGTACTCAGTCTCAAGTAACAAATATCTATATTAAGATCCATAGATTGAATCTAGATAAAAATCAGTCACTGTGACTGCTTACAGGAAGAAGATCTCCCCTCCCTTGCTGTGCTGATACACCTATTGCAGGTGGATCCACGTCCCAGTTGCTTTGCCTTGAATACAGTTGTATGGAAGAAATAGTGCTGCTGGGAGGGAGGGAAGGAAGTCACTTCTGTTTCGGGTGTTACATAGAAAACAAATATACCAAATTTTATTTGCAGAAATAATTACTGTCTCCCCTCCAGTTGCTATGATCATTAAGATGCTTCATCAGCTTTATGACTGGGTCCTGCTGCTGGAGTACAGGGCTGACATTGGCCACAATCTGAGGTTGTTGCCTTAAAAGGGGACAGCTGTGGCTTTGTGCCAGTGTAAAGCTAGTCCCACAACGTGCATTCCTCCACCTCCATAATTTTTCTTCCTCCCTTTTCCTGTGTGAGAGGCTGGGAAACACCTCTGGACTGGCTCCTTTAAGTACAGGAGCCAGGGGCCAAAAGATCCTGTTGCCTGTAGCTGGAGAGGACTCATCATCCAGAGGAGGCAAAGCCCTGTCAGTCTGGACGCTGGGCCTGCGTGGGTCATAGAGAAACTTTCCTTGGACCCCTAGGAGAATAAAGCCATTCACACAGGGTGGTGGGAAATACCAGAGCTAGTGTTATCCCTGGAAGGGTAAAATAATTTTTGGTGGAGTTGCTGAGACTCTGGTAGGGTGTGTGGGCTTCGCAGATGATGGGGCAGCCTCCTTTGAGCAGGCCTGACACTCCAGCCTGCAATGGTTGCTGTCTGTAGCAAGACAGGTCACCTTGGAGAAAATTAGAGAGCTGGACAGATGCGGATGTTTACTGACAACACGAATGTATTGGGTGGTGATCCCATTTCTAAGAAAAGTATTCCCCAGCTCTTGCTTTCTTTCGAACACTGAAGCCATACAGGATTTGAATAAGGCCTGTGAGCATTTCCCCACTGGCATTGTCCCAGCAGTGCTCTGGAGAAGGAGCAAAATCTAACATGAGCCATCAGGTGGGCAGTTATGATAAGACTTGATTAACCTTACCAAATCACCCCCAAAAGGAACTGATAGCAAAGTTTTTCTCCCACAGTACTTGATATTATGGCAATTAATGCTGGTGACCATATGGTAATTGTATGCTGTAAATATATGCTTCACAGTACCAGCCTTTAAGGTAATATTTCCGTATTCACTTTACTGTTCATGAGGGGGGATGGAATGTAGTGAGAACCAGGGAAGCTGGTATTTGATGCTCTGCTGTTATCACAGTCTTTCACAGTTTTGGAGACAGTGTCAGACCATTTAGATCAGTGAGCTCTGCTGCATGGGAATTCCCCTGTGAACTGGTTCCCTCATGGCCTCTCTCACATTCGTGGCTCACTGTGATCCTAGCGAACATAAGCCCTGTCTAACAAGGTCATACATTCAGAAACTTTGCAAGTGGATTCCTGGAAAGTATCTGGTAGATGTGTTACACTTGTCTGTATATTAGCTTGACCTTATTGCTTTTTTCTGACTTCACAATATATTCAGGAAATCAGATTATGCAGAGTGCTGGAAATGAAAGCAAACTACAGTCCCTGGTTTCATAAATTCATAAATTCCTTAAGAACTTGTGTAATACAAAATATGCGTGTGTCATCCCGTAGGCTACAATACATTTGCCTAGACTTTGGTGCATTTGTGTTTCTGGAAGCAGAGCATCCCCCCAAGTATCTGACACAGTGATTTTCTGCTGTAGAACTGACCACACAGCCTTTAAATGCATCACATGCATCACTGCTGCCACCACAACACTCACACTTGGGTGGACTAACATCTCTTTTAGAAGCCAAATTGCATGTCTGAGTAACTCATGGTGGAGTTGTAGCCCCTGTGAGAAACTAATACCTTTTCCCTCCTGACTTCATTGGCATCAATGGCCTGGCCCTCAGGAGGCTTGGACAAAGTGTCCTCCAGAGCAGCAGGAAGGAGGCAGGAGACGACGTTCTTCCCCTTCAGCTGCTCCCAAAGCTGTGTGATACAGCTGCCACCAGCGCAGCGAGATTCCCCAGGATGGAGGCGGAGGGAGTTGTGGCCCTGGAGATGGAGACAGCAGCAGACGAGGCCAGTCCTGTGGGAGCCGCAGGACGGGCGCTGCTGAGGGCTGTGGGCTCCGAGCCTTGCTGTGCTTCCTCGGGTGTCCTGCCTCAGCTGAAGGCCCTGAGGCCCTCCGGCCATGGCGGGGACCGGAGCGGGCCAAGGGCACCGGCCTGGCCTACTGCTGCGTTCTTCTTTCCGCCTTGCTTCCTAAAAGGCCATGTCACCCACCAGCCACCAGCCACCTCAGCTGCCGCACCTCAGGGTGCTGATGGAGCCCGGGCAGCCTGTGCCCCCCGACGTGCGGCCGGGCCAGCCTTGGAACGCCATTACCTCACTGTGCCGCAGGCCTGAATGCTGCCATTGTTCCCATCACGCAAAGGCAGGATGGAAAACAAGGAATTTGACAGGGAAGGCCTGGCCTAAGTTTAGTTTTTATAACTCCAGTTCCTGTTTTTGTTGGGGCTTTTTTGGTCTTTTTTTTTTTTTCCCTCTTTTTTTTCTTCCTTTTTTTCCCTTTTTTTTAATGTATTTTTACTGAAATGCTCAGAGGGGCAGGAAAGCCATCTCTGGGCTTTGCATAAAACCCTGAACACCTCCCTTCTCAGCATTTGATCAAGATACCGCATTGCTTTTCTCAGTCTCTCTGCCCGCATGCTTTAGTTGGTGTAAAAGTGAAATTGTCATTGTTTTTACCATGCCACATTAAAAAAACAGCCCAATGATCTGATGGGGGGAATCCTAATTATGCTGGCACGAGCATAATTTAATTCAGATTGCTATAACAACAACCAGTGTCCATGCTCTCTGTAATCATGTTAAGGCCTATACACAAAATAATTAGCATCTTTATGTTTGGTAAATAGAGGTCCGCGCCAGGTCAGCCTCAATGAGGACACAGCATTGTTAGAAGGCTAGGCCTTTTACAGCTTGTACAGAATGGGCATCTGCAAATAAAATGCTGTTGGAAAGGACAAAAGGAGGGCTTGATTATCCAGGAAGCACCTCCACTTGCCTCTTACCCGGTTCTTGTTCCTCCTTCGGAAGAAAAATAATAATTCCTTTATTCAAGCACAAGGAATCAAAGGAAACTGCATATAATAGACACACTCTTTGCTCAGTTTCCTTTTCACAACCAAGCATGATCCAACAGGCTTGCAGAAAGCCAAGGCTGTATTCCTGCAGCCCTGAATCTGACAAAGTGCAGGGGCATTTGTTTATTTATTAAATATTTCTATGGTCATTTGGCCTGGAAAAGACCTGCCAGAATTTCAGGTGATTCAGAAAAGTCAGAGGACTCTTCCACAAGTAAGCAAGATCTTTCGTCCAAAGCACCCCAGTAATTTCTGCATTTCTGTTTGTATTGGGTTTGCATGGCTTGGTTTTTGGTAGCAGGGGGGCTACAGGGGTGGCTTCTGTGAGAAGCTGCCAGAAGTTTCCTCCGTGTCCAGCAGAGCCAGTCCCTGGTGCCTCTGACACAGATGTGCCACCAGCCAAGATCAGGCCAATCAGAAATGGTGGTAACAACTCTGTGATACCACATTTAAGAGGAAGAAAAAAAGAAGTTATTGTGCAGAAGTAACAGTGACCAGAGAAGAGCGGAGTGAGAATACGTGAGAGAAACAACTCTGCAGAGCCCAAGGTCAGTGCAGAAGGAGGGGCAGAAGGTGCTCCAGGTGCTGGAGCAGAGATTCCCCTGCAGCGGATGGTGCAGCCCATGGTGTGGCAGCTGTGCCCTGCAGCCCATGGCGATCCACAGGGATGCAGAAATCCACCTGCAGCTCATGGAGGAGACCCAGGCCAGAGCAGGAGGATGCCTGAGAGGAGGCTGTGAAGCCATGGTGGGCCCAGGCTGGAGCAGGGTCCTGGCAGGGACCTGCAGGCCTGTGATGAGAGGAAGCCACACCAGAGCAGGTTTCCTGGTAGGACTTGTGACCCTGTGGGGGACCCAAGCTGGAGAAAGCTGTGCCTTGAATGATTGCACCCCATCGAAGAGTGACTGGCTTTGCAGCAGTTCATGGAGAACTGTGTCCTGTGGGAGGGACCCCAGGTTGGAGCAGGGGAAGGACTCAACTCTCTGAGCAGC